>DWNE01003273.1:0-16986 GCA_018249875.1 Cecropterus toxeus | reverse complement strand
TAAACTGAAAAATAAATACAAATTTAAATTCAACATAAATGTAAAATTTAGTCCTAAGCTACGACATACAAAACTTTTAAAATTTGTATAGAGGTAATTAAAGGTTAGGTGTGTATTTATATGAACTGTATATGACTAGGGGTTAAAATCCATATCCTGGATTTTAACCCCTAGTCATATACGAGAAATGGAAAAGATTTTTATTCGACTGCGTCTGAAGGGGTTAATGTTTTTCGAGCAAATGTACGTATGTTTGTTTGTATGTATGTCTATTTCAATCAATTGGGGAAGTGACATAGGCCTATTTAAAAATTATATATTTTATGCGCCTGCAAGTATGGTAAAAAGGGCGGGGGTGGGGGAGGCGACGATTTTTAGACTATACTAGAAATATATATGTATATTTTATAATACTTTTACTTGACTACTTTCACGAAAATTTATAAAAAGCGTTAAATTAAATGTATCATTAAAAAAAAAAGTTTTTTGCTCTAATATTTTTGGCGAGGTCATTAATTAAGACCAAAATTTCGTGGCAAAATTTGAATTACAATATGTTTGCCATTTTTTTTATGAATTTTTGTGAATTCACAAATTGAAATGTTTGACAGTATCGTTCCTTTATGCGCGTACGCATCGTTTGTGTATAGCACAATGCATTCAACCCTTTGCGACAATGTGCTTCACTGATCTAGATTATGCTATTGTAGTAACAGACAATACACTGTGCCGATATCTCATTCAATGTCGATTTTGATGAATACGTTTCTTATATTTTATCAGTAAGTTGCTTCTTACTACTTCTTATTAAAATTAATATCTTTATTGTATCTGTATGTGTAAAATGAATGTATTGTTTAACGCCATTATTTAGTATGTAGTTGTTTTTATAAGTATTTTTTTATTCTAATTTCATTTGTTATATTAAAGCAAATACTTAGGATTTTTTTGTGTAAGATTGTAAAAATTGTAGAAAGCTTTAATTTAAATGCATTTGTGGTATTTTATATTTACTATTAATGGCTAATAACATTTATAAAATGTTATAATAAGAATCGTTACTAGCGGGTAGCAGCATTGCAATGAATGATAATAAGTAGAATAACGTTAATGTAGTGAGATCATCGATATAATTTAAATAAAGATCTTAAACGAAAATATAAATACCGATAATTGGTAGTGCTTTTAACTACGGGAGGTCAATACGGACTACCTCAATTTTTTTATTAAAATCTAAAACTGATCTGTCGGCGATGGTTACTCTAAACATGCTTATTTATAATCGTAGCATCGTGTATGTGCCGCGGGCTTGCGGCGTTCGATCCTTTGAATGCGGCCATACATCACCGCTCCTAAGTAGACAGTATATCAACCGATATTCAGAGTAATTAGCCCTTTGGCGACGGACCTCCTGGATTTATTGTAGTAGGGCGTTAATGCGTCCGACAGCCGTGTTGCCGGCCTTTGTTCTCCCGAAATATTCAATTGGAATATTACCGTGCGATATGAAGAATAGAGATGCGTACAACATTGCCCCGGGTGTAACTTCTAACGAGTTTATTTTTTAATTTTCTGACTTAAACAATTTGCTGCAACGCGCGATCTGCTTCTCCGTGATAATCGAAAGCAACGGGTTATAACTAACACTTCAATCATGAATAATCCAATCGAAGAAAAAATTAAGCCGCTTTTCAAATCGCCGTCCATTATGACTAATAAATCTTTCGTAAATGAAGCCGTAGGCGTCATATTGGTGAGATAGTGGTGACAAAAGAGTTCGGGTGTCGCACAATAAGGCCATAATCAGTATACTGGCTACCGCAATCCGTCAATTAATTTATATTTCTGATACGAGACGCGACAAAGGACCAGCCGCCTGGGAAGGGCTGCTTTACTACAAATTTTAGTTCACTTACTATTAAGTGTCTTAAAATGTGAGCCGTAAGGTGTATTTCAATGGTCGCAATAGAAAAAATGGAGATTTGCTACCGAACGCGACAGCAAGTGATAACACGGAGTGGAGCGTCGTAAAACATCATTAGCAAGATAAACTTCCTAAAAGCGTATACGAAACCTGCGCAGGAAGCTGCAGAGATACGCTCGACTTTTCATTTATAGACATGATGCAAGTTCTTTTTGTTTTACTAAGATAAAACTTAAAGTTCACACTTACTAGATTAAATGTTATTCGTAATTTCGCTAGTACCTACTCGTAAGTCTCCAATCACTGATTTAATCGTTTAAATATTGTAAATTAATAAAATTTACATCGCAAACTTCAATCTCACATAAAAATGTGTAATATTTTAACAAATGTTTGTGGTACTTCTTGAAGATGTTTGTAATTTAAATTACTTATTTAAATATGATGCTTACACGTAACAATGAATTGACTTGTGTTTGTACTGATGACAAGGAACACCAAGCTCGATAATACTTAGAGGGTGTGATGGGTCATGATCAGATGTTAAAATTAACATTGGTCCTCGTTATAAATACAACTGAAGTATTTACGATACAACAATTACGTATAACTAGTTTACTTATATTTACTTAACGGATTTTATTACTAGAGGTCGCGTTCATTCGGTGGTAGTAAAATAATTAAATCACTATAATTAGAGCATTGGATTAACTGTAGACACATTCATGCACTAACATACATCACTAATTCAAATTATTAATTTCGGTCTCTTTTCATGAAATATTTTATTTTTTCTTAAATTCCATTGTATCCGTATCTCTTTAAATAGACAGAGAACCGCTGATTTATAGCATCAAATTACTATAACAAATATTGGCAAATTATCCCTTAAGTATCTCGTTATAACACAAATAGGTTTTTGAAAACAGTAATCTTCTGTCAATTCGAAAAACAAACAATGGTATATTAAATGGTTGTGTCCGGGACACGTAGGAGAGTAAAACTAAAAAAAGTAGACAAAAGATGTCCGATGTTAGAAAACTTAATTTTACACCCGAATCAAAACTTCAACCCGTATTGTGTTTATGGTGTTAACCAATTCCTCTTTTGTTGTAACCCCGCCCACGCTTATTATCAGATGCCTTTGTGGCGTGTCATTTTTTATCAAAACAATGACGCTCTGATGCTACCGTGGGTCACACGCTTAAGTTAACATTCAATTTGTCAAAATATAACAGTCGAATCGAATAACGTTTGGGTGGTAACTAGAAATAACAGACACACGCGTAGGTATATAATATGCCTGATTCACCTGACTTACAATCCTGAAAAGTCTTACAATCTACGAACAAAGGAATAAACGGATTACATGTCAGGTACCATATTTTGAGTAAAAAATGGATGTGATGTTTTACTAAATCCTTTTAGAATTAAAAGAAAATGGGTTAGTAAAAACATCACTTAAGGTGCCATTAGTACTTACACAATTTCATGAATATGAATTTTCATAGGTACTAATGCCATTAGTATACAATTTATACTAATGCCACTTTAGCGATTTTTTTAGTGAACAATTAAGTATATTATTTTAATTTTGATTGTAAACGTTTTTTCTGTATAAATATCATACTTTTAAATGGAACGCTTAATCTGTATGATATCGGAATAAAGTCTACATTATTAAATTAAGCATAAAAATCTAAATTCAGTACATTATTATTAAGTTCAATAAATGAGCTTTTGTTTATGCAAGATATAAATAAATCGCGCATAGATAAGCGTTTGTGTAAGACATAACTCAAAAAAAATATACGTGACGAATAGATAACTTTCCTTCGAGAAGTCGGATAAAAAAGTCACGAAGAATTAGCTAGCGCCGGAGGTCGCTCCAGCAAATTGCACTACAATATACAGTATTAATATCGATCTTTTGTAATCTTATGAGATCGAGCACATACACATGCTTTTAACGTTTGTAATAAACTTTCGTGTCCCTTGGGTTACTCTACAACGTTAACGACGTCGTGCACGACCGGGATTTGAAGAGATGACGGCCAGTGGCTACAATAAGTATAGTTTAATTGTTGATATTACGCGGTGCATGACTCGTGCTACTCGATAGAATAAGGGTTGCAAAGAAAATGCAAAGACACTTTTTAATATAAATTAATTTAACTCACGCAAAACGAAAGCTTTCTTTGATTCAAATAAATTGTTGCAACGCAAATGGATGGGAGCTCCATAACCGTAATCAAAACTATCGTACATCCGAAATAATAAAAATATCCGTAGCCATAAATAACCTTATCCAATATGCAAGTTTTGGTTATAATCGAATATGTTTCCAGACATGTTTATTAGTTTAAGTGAATAACACTTACTAATGACTAGGTAGCTATAATAATAAGTGATAACATCATTTTATAATACTGTTTAGAAAACTATATCATAATTGCTTCACATCTTACATTTTGTTTTTCAATGACCGAACATTTCTTTTTTTAATCTACATGTCATTCACATCTATTCAGCCAGATACTTTTTAAAACTAGATTTAGTATAAAAAAATCATTAAATTCGAAAATTATTACATAACAGTATCCAAAACCGGCATGATATTATTCTTATATCCGTATCCAGATCTAAACTTTTCATATCGCTAAAGAGTACATCCTCTAGACATCTACGTACTAAAAAAAAAAAGTATTTGTTTAAACACAATGCTAGCAGAGCCATGATTCAAACTGTATTATGAAATTACTGTTATTCTAAGCACATGCAGCGATCTATAAAAAAATAATGTCAGTCTATCCACCCACATTGGTTATAAATTAATAGAACCTACCCCCATCTCTGTCGTATAATAATAGTTGATTGGTTTCGTGTGAGGTATTTTTTATGTTGTTTTAGGAAATGTTTCCTTGCGACCGCATCTCCGGCCTCCGCTAATTCTCTCCATGTGGCCAGCAATGATTTATGATAAGCAAATATTAATAACTATCTAATATGAACCATCTTAACTCTTTACGAGTAAATTTTTATCGATGTAGCAATATTTTGTTAAAATTTATTGTAAAATGACATTCATTTAGTTTCACAGTCTTTTGAAGATATAATTTATGAAAAATATAATTTGTTTTATACGCCTTTGTTGGTATTATATATATAGACAGCATGTAATGCAATGGTAATGCAACTGATATAATAGTAAAAAGGTAGTAGTTCAGCTATAGAGCTAGTTTTGAGGACTAAAAAAAAATTTCCTGAATGTATAGGTTTCTATCAAGACATTTGAAGATAACACTCAAACCACGATGTTAAATTGATATATACTAATATACCCTAATAGTATGATTTCGTAAAAAATATGAATTTATATCACTTACGTATTATGTATTCTTACATTTCATTAATTCAAATTATGTTGCTATTAAAAAAAAGTGCAAAGTCGTATGCATGTAGGTACGTATAAAAATATTTACAGCAATGTCGTAAATCTTGATAGTTAGTTAGCCACATTCTTTTTCCGTAAAATCCCATTTAAATTAATTTGCGTAAAATAAACACAGGTTAGTAATATTACGTTACATTACATAAATTAATCATCATCATAGAAAGTAACATAATTGACGATGACAAAAAATGTATGCACATATTTCTATTTTTAAGGTAAATTGATTTTATATCATGTGCCCTGTTAGTTTTATTATTTTTAGAAAATCAGCTGTTATAATGTTGTACTGGTTTATATCATAATTCAATTAGATTTTTTGTAGCACTGATGTCTTGATATACGAGTAGGTAGTAACTTCAAAGGAAAAACAAAAGTGGTCAAGTGTGTGCTGGATGCATAGTTTAGGGCTTGTACATGAAAGCGACGCGACGCGATACTGCAGTGGAACGTGTCGCTGACTTTTGAATTTGACTTTGAAAGTCGTGTAATGCCGCAGCAGTGGCGTTACCGCATGTAATGTCTGCGGGCCTCGAGGAACCCAACCTTGCCCATTCAATTCCCTTAGGGAATACCTGACTCTTAAGTGCAGTAACGAGTCGAATAACGTGCTGCTATCGTAGCACGATGAACAGTTTTCAACCAATTGCTCATTTCTAAGGTTTTCAAGGAGTAAAAACGGAAGCATGTAACTAAGGCGCCGATGACACCGGGCTTTTTGTTGACACAAATTTTTGTCGGCGTTTTTTGATTTACCTAATGAACCGTGATAACAAAAATAGTATGAAATTGTTGGCATAAAACTCTCCGTTTGCACGTCGCAAATTTTTACGTAGCTAAAGACGGAGTTTCCGATTTTGTCGCTAACCGCACCGCTTCACTGTTAGCGGCAAGGGTTGCGTAGATATAATTAATATATATATTATTATTATACAAATTAAAATTTGTTACTACTTGGGAGGACCCCCACGTTACACCTGTGCCAGCCTCACGAAAACTGTATTTAGTGCTCTTGTATTGATATTTCATACGTTCCATTAAGTAAAAAAATCTAAAAAATAGTCTTTTAAGAAGAGAATAACTTCGAAGTAAAGATAGTTTTGGGAGTAAGATATAAAATTTATGATTTATTTTTATTTGCTAATTGACTACGGATAAATGCTAAGTGTTTGTAGAAGTATGTAGATATGTATGACGCGTTTGAGAATTTATACTTTTTATCCGTCTGATCGTCTGTCTGTCGCCAGTCTGTATCTCACGCACTGTGATAACAACACATACTGAAAGCAGAATAAAAATAAATTAAGGGGGCTTCCATTCAACCAACATTTTTTTCTGGACATTAATAACGGAAAAAGACGCTTGAAATATTCACGGAATATTTAATTATATAATAACATTTAAAAAAATACTTTAAAATAAAATAAATATTTAAGGAGTGATCCCGTACAACAAACGTGGTTTTCTTTTTCATTGGTAATGGTACAGAACCCTTTGCGCGCGAGTTCGACTCACACTTGGCCGATTTTATTAAGACCATACTTGACCGCGCTGCCCTTTAACAGTTAATGAACTATATATATCTTTGAAACTTTAGGATATCTGGAATTATGTAGGATTCCTACGATGTAATGATTATTTTCTAACTTTATTATTATTATTATTTAACTTAGAAGCAATCATCTTTGTGTGCTTATAAAGCAGGACTGATCAGGGCTAAGGCTCTAGGGTTTGAAACCCTGGACCCCTTGCTTATTAATTATGTAATTGTTAAATAAAAAAATACAAGATTATATGTTTTTCTTTGTTTGTTCATTATGTATTCTATAAGTGTATGTGATGTGTAATGATTGTTTTGATAATTATATTTTTATTCATATTATTTTGTACAAGATTTAGAGCCAACTACATTTAGTTTATTGCCTACCTATTAATATAAACGAAGTACAAATGTGAATATTTTATCATGTACAAAATTTATAGTAATGACTAATAATTGATGTTTCGTGTTGATGTTTAATAAATATACATACAAAACAACAGGTTTTGTATGTATATTTATTTATTGTAATATTATTATAGTGTATAATATTTTATGAAGTAGGTATTTTATATACGTGTGTAATAGATCACATTAAATAATTAACAAATGTAGACAATATTCAATAAATAATTTATTCAGCACTTTTAGCTTTCCTTACATCTAGTATCTATTTACAATATGATCGGCCACATAACAAATTAGATTAACTATACAGCCTCGGTAAAGATAACTGGCAGGTAACAGACGTACCATTAACGATTGCAAAATTCAACTTTTCCAAATCTTTCATATTAATAACACCTGGTTGACTTGTAGCTATAATATAAACTAACTAGCTGAGCCACGCGGTTTCACCTGCTACATAAGAAAGAACAAACAATCATATACAGCCTATAGCCTTCCTCAAGAAATGTACTATTCAACGCATTTTTTTTTTTTCAATTCCATCCAGTAGTCTACTGCTTTATAATATTAGTATAGGTATAAATATTAGTATTAGTATAAATTAGCAGACATATTTCGAAATAAAAACGTTTCATTACATATAAGCTATTTTGCGCTAATTTAACTAAATGTTTCTCAATAATTGACAATATATGATTAGGTGATTTAAAACTTTATAATAATTTATATTGTAGCTACTTGTAACCTGTTCTTGCACTTAAATCTATCTTACTAAGGCACTAACGTTTGACTAGATATAAAAAGAGTCTTTTCGTCTTCACTATAAATGCAGTTCGATTAATTATGAATGCACAATGTCTCGGAGGGAATCGTCCATGTTAGAGCTGTTTATTACCTGTGAACAAAAGGAAAATAATCATTAATAAATGTTTAATTTAAATTATTTATTATAACAATCGCAATAATACGAAAATGATCTAATAAGAATATTTAAATGGTTATTGTTTCAGTTTTTAAGTTTGAAATTTAAAGAATAAAAAAGATATACATACGTTATTGCTATTTTTGCTGCCACCATGAGATGACATCTAGTAGTTCGTCCTCGTCCATTGGGCCGAGGTTCTGTTGTGTGGTCACTTCGTATCGGTTATCCGCAGAGTAAGATGAGGATACACCTGAAGAACATTCGGAGGGCGCTGGAGAATCGGGTTTCTCTGAACAGGGCGAACTACTTCCGTAAAAGAATCCATCATCCATATCCATTGACGTGATTGATTGAGAATTATTACTAGGTATATTTTCTCTGTTCTCATGGTCTCGTGTTATTCCTAAAGCAGCATCACTTTCATCTAGTAGTTGTTGCAAATATCTGATGTACTCGACTACCATCCTTAAAGTGTCTACTTTGCTTAGTTTCTTGCCGGATCCTCTCCTTGCACCGCCCGATAAAGCAGCGACGACTGAAGCTGGAAGGTGACGGCGTAGCGCGTTAAACCCATCATTAACTTGCTTCACGCGATTACGTTCCCGGGCGTTTCTTCTTGCGATTGAAGCAGCTTGAGGTCCAGTATAAGGATTGGTTCTGAAGTGCACCTTCTTTCTGTATTGTAGGTTAGGTGGCGTATCATGTGTAACATAATTTTTTTCAGGAGCTGGAGCGATCGGCACCACCCTTTTCTCAGCTGGCGTCTTTGTTACGGTAGCCGAGGGGTAGCCCGAGGAGACGACGACGTAGTTCGCCTGGCCTTGAACGAGTTGTAGCTCTTGCAACATTTTACGTGTTTACGCGAGCGATCACGACAGATAACACACAACCGGTCCGCGCGGCGATCGGAAAAGCACTGGTCGGCGCGATAGGGAGGTTTCGTGGGAGCTTTCGATTAAAATGCGAGCGCGGGCAGCGGCAACGAAGCTTAACGCACAAGTGAGCCGACGGCGCACGCGCACGCGTTATATCACCTGCGCCGGCTGCAAAAAATATAAATTTTAAAATTCTCTTCCCCTATTATTTTCCATCATCCCTTCCCCTTTTGTACGTACGGGTCGGTACCTGGCGAGGTGTATAGGGGAGCTCGGTCGGCTCGGGCAGGGAACGGCTAACGCGTGCCCAGTTTTTTATTGACCACTACAGTGCAATGTAAAAACAACATCGGATTTACAAGGAATAATAAACAAAGCCATTTCCAACTTTAAAAGGAAACACAACATGTCATCGTTTTCACTTAATTCTAATATTATGAGGAAAGGGCTGTATCATTATCAATATACATATATGTTTGGACAAATTGCTAATAAATCAATCCTCTTAGGCATGTTATCATGTCCAAACTATCTTAATACGGGCTTGGGTTAAGGTATTTCTTATAAAAGCATATCAAATCTGGCGGATGAATATCCAGCGGTGTTTATCAAAACGTTATCTGTAAAATTTGATGTCATGTTTGTATCGGGAGACTAAGGCCGACCGCCTATTGGTTACTATTTATTAAGCGATAGTTGCTAAAGCTCTAATCTCCTCGCTTATGCTGCATAACAGTTGCCTAAGCCTCTGTCGCTCGGGCCTTTAAAGCTTGTCGGGAAAATAAATCACACACCTAGATCTGAATAAATTTGAAAAATTCTCGTGACAATTATACAATGGCACAAAATAATGGATTTGACTACTACAAATGTTTTTTTTAGGGCATTGAAATATTAATAATTTTTCAATAATAATGTATATGTATGTATGTTTGATTTTCTACGAAAAATTTGTCAACAGTCGCTTACAAGTCTGTAAAGGAAAACAAAAGGTGTTAGAACGTATAAGAACCTTATAAGTTCAACCGAGTTTTACCACTGGGACACCTCCTTGTTGCTGACTTCTTTATATGTGGCAACCACCTTAGTCCTCGGGAGTAGCTAAGCATCTGTGATTTACTCCAGATAACATCCTTGTTCTGTATGAATTGGCTTAAAGATGTCCATAGACAGCAGTGTCCACTTACCATCAGGTTGTTAGTACACTCGATTGTTACTTCAGCCCTATAAAAAATCCATAAGCTGTTATATTAAACAGCTTATGGATTTTAATAGTCGTCGAACAGTTTTGACGATTGTAAACACTTCTTGAAGCTACCGCTTAAGATAGTATCCAATGGGCGGTGGGCCTAAGGCCCGAACATCGCGACTGGGAGAGTCGCGATATGTTTTTATTTGTGACGTCTACGTACATATTAAGTGGTACGCTGTTTTTCGGTTCGTAGCAACCGGTTGTCGATTGATGGAGCTTTGATTTCGTAAGGGCCACCAGCGCTTAGCTTTGCATGTCCGTTCGGAATGTCAGTCGACTTGTCACAGATCGGCCTGCATACGACCTAATTTAACAAGTGTCGTTGTAATGGTATTTATTACTACTGACGTGATCATTTTCATCTCTGAGTATGCAAATGGGCGAATAACATCCATCTGCTTGCATTTATTCTAAGTGCACTTGTTATCAATATCTTACATTTACATGCGTATGACGCTTAAGGTATTTAAACAGATAGGAGTTAAAAAACAAACTAATCGTTTCGTAGTTAAATACGTCGTGTACAAGCTGTAATAAGTGGTTTTAGTAATACGGATGGCATCTTTGCAATTAAAATGTTTACTTGAAACGGCTACTAAGTTGGGTGGTCAAGCAGAAGTATATTACTTACTTAACTGTAGCATCATGCTAGATTCGTAATTATAGCAATTGGGTTGGCGGGGAACATAATAACGTTTCATTTGAAACATCTTTCTCTTGTGTAGAAGACCTATCTAAGAAATAGTAGTGTTAAGCGCGGCTGTGTCGTAATTTTAAATGTGAACAGCAATAGTCCAACGGTGAAACCTGAAACTAGACCTATGATTAAGGGTTCAAGGTTCAATTCCGAGGCATGCACCACAAATTTTTCAAAAATTTCTGGTGTATACCTCGGAACATGTTACATATGGAATATGTTACATATTATGATAATGGAATTATTACTGATTTACGCTGAATTAAAATATCGTGAGGAAACCTACACAACTAAGAGTTTTCAAAATGTTTTAAAGGTATAGGAAGTTGACCAATTCGCATGTGAACATCAGTTTGTAACATAAACATTAAACATAGACTTACATAGGCATTCCCGTTTATTTATCACTTCTTCTCACATTTTTCAGATAATAAAATTCCTCCGAGACTGCCTGAGATGCTTCTCACCAACGATTTTCACATACCGATTCGTTAATTTAAAGCGATAGTGTAAATTAATTATGTTTCGAATATTAATTAAGCTAAACTACTCGTATATTTTGAACGTTGTAAGCTTGACGCGTGTAATGGACACCGCACAGGTGATGTCTATTGGCCTCTTTCTTCGTAGCCATCGAGAAATTCAAAGCAAGGTCGTTTTGATAGACACAGCCGACCATTATGGATACAAATGATCTGAACTCTCGTCGGATTTGTCTCGCTTTGTTAGCCGCTCGATTGATACTTCATAGGTGTTTAATATGATTATTCAACACTCATGCCACTTATAGTATGTTTGTAGATCGATTGCTGTAACAAAGCGTTATTATGTTTCACGGAAAGATCTTTAAAAATCATTACGTTGCCTTAAAAGTTTTTCAATCAGAAAAAGTGGTTATCTTGCGTGGGATTTAAATTGCTTTCAGTAACGAGGATTGGTCAGCTAGTGGGGTTGAACCCCGTGATTTGTACCGGATATGACCTGCGGGGAGGTGCTAATGGTTCAAAACAACTGATTTGTTCCTTTTACGATTACTACGCGTAATGAATGGATCGAGGGATATTAGGGTAACATGAGTTATGTAGGGGAGGAACCGTTATGTAGAATGAATTAGGGTCATAATGATCCTTTAACATCTGATCTTCTTAACTTATACAATAGTGATAACCCGCGTGGCGGAGCGGTCACCATACCGGTCTGACACGCAGTGGGTCCCGGGTTCGATCCCCGGCCGAACAGACATCTGAATGATGAGTATAGATTATTGTTGTAGTGTGGGTATATGTGTATTCATCTTTGTGTGCCCTTAGCACCTACGACACAGGAGAAAATCCTACTGTGGGGCTATGACTGTAGAAAGCGTTTATGTTATGTTTAATAGTAAGTTTGAAGTCATTCTCTACTACTACGAATTTTCTTCTTTTTTATCACTTGGTTAACAAATATATATATACATATATAAAGGGTACCATTCAATTCAGTATTTTAAATACTCGTTTACATATAAATGCAACTCTTTACAATTAATATTCGTGGCTTGCACTGTGCTTCTCATTTATTAAACAAGTAAATTTTCAAGAATAAAGTAACATCATAAATAAAGATCAACCATTGATTTTAATATAAAATCGTAAAACATTAAACTCAAACTTAAATGGCCGTTTAAAATTATGTAGTCATCACAACAAAGGGGTCCATAAAACAACTTCAATAGTGTTAAATTATATCAATATGTAACGCTCAATGGTCGAAATCACCTTATGATTAAGTCAATACTGGCATTAGTAAGTTTCCAATAAGAAAAAGGAATGTTTCAAGTCATTGTATTTGAAGGATACATTCTTAAGGCAGAATACCACACAAGTAGGTGATATGTTCATTTTTCGATTGCAGACGTTTTATTGGATTCGATAAATTTCCACGGCTTATTAATTTATTAGCAATCGATTTAAGCTGGAAGAGGTTACGTAAGTGCGTATATTCTTTATTGCATAAAGCTACTGTCACTGTATTTACGAGAAAAGATAAGCGAGTAGAGCATTTTTAAAATGGAATATAACCCTAAATTGACAATCGCTAGTTTATTGAGAAGGGTTATAATGAAAACATAGTTTTAGCCTTTATTTCAGTGATCTTTCGTTATAGTACTTAATCTGTCATAGATATGTAGGTAAAGCGGGCAGAATGACTGTGAAAAAAAAATATCAGACTTTTTCCAAATAATATTTTATATTACATCTGGGTCATTTTACTTAAATATGAACTTGTTTATAATCATACACGTACCTGCATACGTGTCTATTGTAATAAGAAACATTAACGAAATTTTCTTTTTGTATTAAATCGCCTACGAAATCGCGGTGTAGGTTTCTAGCTTTGAAAGCGAAAGCGTATCGCAAGATTTCCGTTATTTTATCATATACACGGCTTATTCCAAGTAAGAATTAAAATGTAAAACTATTAATTTACATTCCTGTATCTTTAGACCATTTCACAGAGTTATGGCTATGTTGACGTGGTAATTTCCAAAATGTCATAACAAACACCATATAAACACGTGCATCGCTGCGTAATTAAGGGAGATAAATCTTATTTATAAAGGTGTGAGCAGGTTTATTGCGAAAATTGTACGTATTTAATTGAATCAGTTTTAAAAGGCTAATGTTACATTTAAGTATTGTATTGTTCTTTAAGTCATGTATGTGTAGACGCTTTCTACACTCATAGCCCCACAGTAGGATTTTCTCTTGTTCCGTGGGTGCTATGGACACACAAAGACGAATACACAAACACCCAGACCCAGAACAGAAATCTAAACTTATCATTCATATTTCTGTCTGGCCGGGAATCGAACCCGGGACCTCCAGCGCGTCAGACCGGTATGTTCGCTCGGCCACGCGGGTCGTCATAGTCATGTATGTATATAAAGGGGGAAGGTTAGAGGGGAGGAGGTGGTGTGTCAAACATCAGGGGTTTTATCTTCATTTTTCGACAATAATTGTCAAATATCAGATTCTATTTATCCAGGATCCCTCTTTAGATTGGATGAGAAATAAAAATCAGTCAACTCGATGTTATTTACTTTCTTTGTTTGACTGCTTTTTGATTTGTTTAAAAATGATTGCGCTATTCAAATTAAATATGTTTACATGATTGTTTGAAATTTATTTGGAATTTTCGCTGAATATCCGATATTTAGTCTACGGAAGAAACGATATATCGCATGCTTAATGGAACACTGACTCATTAAGAGATATATTCCAATGTAGTTACGTACAGATACTGGCTTCTGTCAGCTATCTACCGTCTACCATTCGAATAACGTTGAAATTACGATTTGTTGGCGCCCTAACGTTAATTAATTGATAATTTTATTCATCAACAAGTACGAAAAGGTCTCATTGCAAGATCTACTTATGCGATACCCCAAAATCGTCTTTTTTGAGTTATGTCAGTATTCCAATAAGCATGCGATATAATATTTGAGCTAAGTCTTTTTTAAACAATTTTACTTAGGTCTTAAAACGTAAGACGTCTAAAGACGTAATAAGTACCTTTGTGAAATTATTGTCTTAAATACCAATTTTGCGTGAAACATGATCTATGTAGATTGGTGATACTAATTTGCGTCGATGGCGTGCCAGCGGAAATGATGTGACATCCATTCGTTCGGACAATTACGTTGTAAATAAAACAATTAGACCAAATGGAGATGGAACAACGTGGGATTTGGGGTCCTGGTGATGATGGGAACCGTGTCATCTGCGGTTCTGCTTCACTGGTGTGGGACAATGGCATTGGAAGTATTGTTTATTTTGCATTTATGTATTATTTTCTTCATTTCTATAACTTTATTGATCAAATTGTCATTAACTGGAAATTGTTACAACTTAAAAAAACTGTTTAAACGTTTTTTTTCTTGAGCCTTGTATGAGTTTTTGTCAACATAGTTAAGTAAAAGTATTGCAGTATATATATTTCCAGAATGTTCTATTTACTAGCTTTCATTTTATCCATATTGTAGTGATAGAAGAAAAGTCGTCCCTTCCCCTCCTTTTTATCCTATTTGCAGGTGCCATCTTCAAAAATCATGTACCCTATGTCACTTTCAAAACTGAGATGAATGTAATGCTATGTCGGACGTCACGATCCGTCAAACCGTTTGGACGGTAGCGCGTGCCAAAGAAATGGATATACACAAACATACATACATATACACATACGCTCGTAAACATTTATAATCCTGTCTGTGAGTATATTGATGGCAACAATAGCAGTAGTAAACCATAATGCTTATAGCGTTTATTTTTTAAAATAATTCTATGATTTTATTCTAAATTGCGTCTTGTTTTGACATGAAGCGTTTATCCCGTAAATCCACTTAACATTAAATATCTGACTTTTACTTTCTACTCGTTCGTATTTGTATAAGTGGAATTTTATAAAAATAGTCAATAACGAACTGTCCCTAATTCATGGCATACAGAGTTAAAATACCGATAAACATTGATGAAATTAATAAAGATCAAGACTTTTAAACTGAAGAAAATTATTTATGAAATATGAAAGACATTACGAAAAATATATAACATAAGAAGCAAGCAAAAGAAAGCTTGCCAATTTATAACGCGCCAGTATTCATAGGTGCGACATTGTAGTTTTTAATACTAGACGCGGCGAATGTCTGCGTTTCTCCCAACAAACATTCGTAGAACAGAGTATTTATGCATTTATTCTAATGTAATATTATTTATTTTACTGTCCAATATTTTTTTTATGTTATGTTTACGTTAGAACGGTACGGAAAGATTGCAGCTAGGCGTTCGACGTGAGAACATTCAAATCATCGGTAGCTATTGACTACCAGTCGCTTTTATCGAACATACTTCACATTAATTCCGTATTTAAAAATTACTTCAGTCTATAAATCATCACGTAAAAGCTTGCCGGCACCGATCACACAATAGAACTACCTGATTCGTATCCAATATCGTTTGATTAACGATTTGTTGAGTGACTCCTATTCATCGCAACGTCAAAGGGTGATATTAAGCATTAATAAAGAGAATATTTTATGTTTTTCATTTCACATCAAGCGTGGTCGATAACAATAAATCCTAGCCTCGTCTAACATCCACCTCTTAGAGAGTGAAGCTGTATTGTAGGCAAGAATGAATTGCAATTCCCGTATGTCCATATGTCCAAAAGTTATTGATTCTTGTTAGTTTATAAAAAGTAAGGATTTTTTTATCTATTATTTTTTGTAATTTTCCTTCCTAATTTATTTAAGTAGGTACGTACATATTCAATTGATGAAAATGATAAATATTTTTTTACGGTAAGTAAGTACTAATTTCGGTATTTTTTAGGTATATCATTTTGTAATTTCAAGAAACTGCGATTGGTGGGTTATATAATTATAATTTTGATGTACATTTTCTTTCCTGAAACCAGAACGTTTTATAATTTTCTTGGTATGTTTAACATTTAATTAGGATATGTATTTACCCTAATAAAATAAAATAAAATTAATTAATTAAATTTATAGTTTCATATTTCATCAATATTAATTATTATAAGGAGAATACATACTCATATTAGTATCGCATCTGTGATCATCTTAAGGTAGAAGGACGGCTCTATGAGGAGTTGGTTTCAGACATTCATGGGTGGCAGTCACAAAAGATAATACAGTCCTGATGGTGACTATAATCTTATTAATAAACCCCACATGAACTTTCTACACTCATAGCCCCATACTAGGATTTTCTCCTGAGTCGTGGGTGCCATGGACACACAAAGACAAATACACAAACACCCAGACCCAGAACAGAAATCTGAACTCATCATTCAGATGCCAGTTTGACCGGGAATCGAACCCGGGACCCACTGCGCGTTAGATCGGTATGGTAAC
>DWNE01003272.1:0-16990 GCA_018249875.1 Cecropterus toxeus | reverse complement strand
GTCTGTCCGTCTGTCTGTCTGTCTCCAGGCTGTATCTCATAAACCGTGATAGCTAGAAAGCTAAAATTTTCACAAATGACGTATTTCCGTTGCCGCTATAACAACAAATACTAAAAATATATAAAGGTATATACATATAAACGTGTTTTTTGCTCAATATTGTAGACAATGGTGCGGAACCCTTCGTGCCCGAGTCCGATTCGCACTTGGCCGATTTTTCTTCTAAACACCATTTTTACTTAACTTAATTTTTAGCATCAAAATTTGCATAAAATATATTTATTTGTTTCACTATATTTATAATGATTGTAGCGATTTTACATCTTGAGATAATGATAGCAACTGTTACATGCACTGCAAATCGAAATTTAACAATGTCAAATATTACGAAAGAAATATAAAAATAAGGAAGTTACCGTAATGCAAAACGTTCGTGTGATCTCGTACGAAGTTTGTTCACAACAAAAATAGACCTAATCAGGAAGTAGCTGTAAGACAAACCTTTATGTGATCTTATAGTCGTTGTTTGAAATTGCGGCTGAAACGAACCATGACAAATAACGGCTCTAGTTCCTCAATGCAACTTTATTATGGAAAATAGAATCAGTCTGTCATGGCTCATCAACGGATTCTTCCTAAGTGATCACGCGATATTATCGGACCTAGATAACAATCGTACTTATCAGTACTAAAGTGTAGGTCAGACCTTAGAATACGTTATCGATATGGAAAACACTTTTAGAGTTAAGGCTGTTAATGTAGCGCCATATATTTTTCCAAAATATAAATGAAAAAAAATGAACACAAAAACCTTTTATATGTCTTCATAGAAATTCTAAAAGCTTATTTCTAGATTTTTTATATTTTATAAGTTAATGGTAGTATTCGAAAACTTTGTTGCGTATATGTAGAAAATGCCTAGAATTGCTTAAACGTATATCAATCAAATGGCTTCGCATAACTTTTGTTTAATGAAGTAAGTAGTTACATATTCAGCGAGACAGGCATGCCTATACATTGTGAGCAATTTTTGATCCGTGACGAAATGATTTCAAAATTAAACTCAAGTAAAATGCTAAATTGGATTTTAGCAAGCCATCGCGTGACTGGTGTCGATTGCCGCAAGATTTCTCCGTACAACTTACGAAAAAATAATAACATGGTTTCTAATCACAGGCATTACGTTATGAAAAGGTAAAGAAATATTGTTGTTTTCTGTAAGTTCGGGTTTTTTTGGAGAAAATGCCAATCTGACATGCGATACAACCGTAGTGTAATCTTTACTACTTACTATTACTTTTTGTGACGTTTCATTAATAAGTTGTTGGTACTGTATAAAGTTTGTACATAGGTATGATTAGATATTTTAAATTAGAATTTACTCTTGAAATAAAGTGGGAAATATTCATGTTTACATCATTTAAATTTTATTTATTGATACTAGTTTGTACTGTATGTACTTAATAGTTTTTATTGTTTTAAAACATTAAATAATACTGAAAATAAAGTGAAATTAAATAAATGAGCATAAACGTGGAAACAATGGAAAACAGTTATTACCATAATTATTTTTAATGAATTTCAAAGCTTTAAACATTTTAGTATAAACAAAATTAAAACTCGCATATATACGGTAAAAATAAAGTTAATACCTTGCTTTTATCAAAATGACTGCTAATTAGCTTTAAACAAAAACGTAACCTTGTCAGTTCAGTCCGTATGCAGAATTGGGTCAAGTTGTAGCGACCATTGTTCAATATAAGGTGGCCCACAAAAAGAACAAGTGGTAAGTCCGAATCCAGTTACGGCGGCATTCAGAGCGCGGTGTATCGGGTATCGATCTGGTGAGCGGCAACAGCGCCCCACATTTCACGCTCCGCTCTGAGACGCGTACGATCATCTTTGATCGAGAAATGTTCAATGTGTGTTCTTTCTTACGCACACATATACATGCACACGCACATCACACTAATATTTATCATAAAGGCGAAAGCTTGTGAGTGTGTATGTTTGTTACTTCTTCGCGTCTAAGCGGCTGGAGTGATTTTAATAAAATTTGGTATGGAGTTAGCTGATACCATGGATTAACACAGGCTACGTTTTACAGCGGGAAAATATCTCATTTGCGGATAATGTATGACTTTGTACATAACTTTTTAAGTAAAAATGTGAATAGTTATTATTTTTACTGTTAATACACAATTTATTTTCCCTAATAAACCGCGGGGCACAGCTAGTAGTTTTAAAAATTTGGTAAAATTAGTTATCGATGCGTGAAAATCACCTATAACATGCTCAGCTTCCAGGGTAAGTTCGTACAAGCATCGACATATAAGTAGGTTTTTTTTTAAATTTATTTATGCATGAACTTAGAATGTAATAAAAAATGCATCTAAAAATGCCAAACACGACAATTTTAATTCTATATACATATAAATCGCTGAGTCTTAAGCTTCAATTACTAAAGTAAGCGGAACTAGCTTTCTTTTCCAAGTAACGCCATCAACTATTTTCTAATTAATAAAAACACTTTATGCGTCGCAATTAATATAGATCTGACGACGCAGGATTAAAATTCTATTCCTCGTAGCAGGCATTATATCAATTAACCGTATTCCCTGCGGCTCTCAATGTGATTATCAATCCTATACCGCAGAGTGTCAGCTGGATTAACGGAATAAATTTACGAACATCTCATTAATCAAAATTGGCTGGACTACCTGTGGTTATATTTAGCTCGTTCATGCGTTAGTTTTGCCCTGAAATTATGATTTTCCATTGATACGAACCGTTCATAATGCGTAAACAAATTGCAGAATGACTATGAAAGGGAGACTTGTTAAAATTATATGATAGGATATTGCTGTTTATACGTCATTTAATTTTAATTTAAGCTGCATGGAGTGCGCTTTAAGCCTTTCCCACTTGTGGGCAGATATTTGCTCAGCTGTGGAACAAAACATAGCTGTAGTTCTACTGTCCAATACAATACTTTTGGATAACACTATAGTAACACGACATTAGTGATGTTTTGGATATGAATTTTCGGATCTGGATACGGATATAGGAGTAATGTTATGCCGGTTTCGGTTACGTTTACGGATACGTAATTATTTCGGGTTATCCGTTAATTTCGGATACTTTCGGTAACGGATAGTATATTTTTAAGGAATTTTAAACGTAAAACACAAATATAGGTATATCAATTTAGTTTTATTTATATCATTGGCTATTATATTCAGTCATATCAGTTGTATTATAGCCACCAAAACAATTTTAAGTTTTACTTAAACTAAAACAAAACATGTCCCCAAACATATTCGAATTTATCCGAAACATTTATATCGGATACAGTTACGGATATTTATTTTCGGATATCCGATAGTTTCGGTTCCGGATACAGCTCTATAACATGCTGCACGACATTGCTTACTTTTATTCTCGTTTGTGCCTAATTATAATTATATGTAGTTAGTCTCGACAAACTAATTGATGCATTGTTTATTATAAAGACGTATGATTAAATACCCATGATTGTAAGAACTTAGAAAATGAAAATAAAACAATTATAATGTAATATGATAAAATATATTCTCACTTTTGTATTCTTGCTAACAGAATTCCGAATTTGACTTTATAATTAGCAATACAATGTGAATACGTAAAATGTTAGTATAGGTATTTACGAAAATGGTGCTTATATTTGAGTGCGAAACTAACTTTGGGTGACATTGGTGCCATTAAAATTCATGTTCATTGACTAAATATATCGGTGTTATCAGCGGTAAACATTAAACACATCCGCGAGGCTAGGGATGTTCCCATTCATATTTAGACTTTAGAAAGTTAAGATACGGATAAGATTAATTAAAATTTGAATGATAATATACAAACATACTATCAGGAAAATATAATCGTACATAACTATAACATTATTATTAAATGGCAAAAAAAATATTCATTCATACACCCGACTTTATCTATCTCGTTATTGAAGTAAGTTTATATTTTTTACGGAGGTAGAAAAAAGCGTAGTACTTATGCGAATTGGAGATTTGAAAGTTTTGAAATGTTTTTATACTTGAAACTTTTTAATAAACTTCAGTCTAAAAAATATATATGTTAGTTGTAACCGCAGCTATAATACTAAAACAGACATTACATATTTATACATATTTATTACCTATAAAAAAATGTGTCTGAATCTGAAATCGTTATAACTATTATATGTAATAATACTCGATTTGGAAATTTAGTTCTATTGAAAATACAAGGATTTTCATAAAATGGTTCTTAAAACGGACTAGGTATATGAAAATAATTAATCTCTAAATAATATTAGTCTGCCACTAACATTTTTGTGGCAAATCAACTTAAAAATCAGTTATTGTGATTAAAAACATCTTTAATGCAATGTTCCGTTTTGTATGCTAATATATTCTTAATAATGTATGTATACATTTCTTTATAATATTAAATCGTTTCAAACGATTGCATGTCACATCCCTAGTGCACAGTAGCTAGGCGATTGCGGTGACGTTTCTAAGTTTGCACAACGCCAGATGTGCTCTGACTCACGCCGAGTAGGTGTCGCCGTCTTACACTGATTTGCCTACAAACTCTCTCTATTGTCGCTAATAACCAGATTTACATTCTCCAAATTCAAGTTGCAAGTTTCTGTAATGCGAATATACGATTCATGATAAATCTACGAGCTGTTGTTGGTACACCATATGTATGGGATTGTTATAAGCTTTCATGGATATGCTCGAAAGGTGGTAAAACCAGTATGGTTCCACCGTTAGTCAGTATAGTTCGAATGTTATTGATGGAGCCCCGAAGATCAGCTTCTCCTTACACAGGGATTGCGACTAGCCAAAGACAATTCCGTCGAGGTACGGACCTCGGACCTCGGCTTAAGTTAGTTAGACTAATTTGGGGCATATGAGACATGAGGTTTTATATATGGCGACCATCTTAGTGAGTGGTGACGCATCTATGATTGACTTCAGGCACAATCCCTATTCAATATGGAATTAGTTAGATAAGTCCATTGGCGGCACTTACAATCATAGGTTTTATGCGTTAGTTATTTCGAACTTATAACAATTACACGAACTTATAAAAATACACGAACAACGGTTATATGTTAATTTAACTTCATTCTCTATGAGAATGAAGTTAAATTAGCTACGTAATAAAAGTTCCATCAAAATATGTTTATTACCAAGTTTTTCAATAGTTTGCGCCTAATGAGTTTTTAGATGCCTAATGTTTGTTTTTTATTTAACACGCAGTCTAGAAGCGATTAGCATATTTAATAGCGCGTGCACATTGAATGGTACGAAAGTCTGATTGTTAAAAATGATAATGCGTTCTCACGATGTGAAAAAAAGAGTTAATTATTTATTTATTCATAATATCGGCTGATTTACATATGATGCGACCGTCTAAGTCTTCAGAAGTGGCAATGCTTCGTATTTTCTACCTAATATGATTTAGAAATGTCCTACGTCCGTTTGGAACGCCGACCACAACAACTTCAGAATATCAATATTGAGGATAAGTTATGTTTTTACCCTGTAACCCAGTAGTCAGCAACAGGCAGACCGCGGTCCTTGTTCGAGTAGCAGAAGTTCGAGCCTAGTACTGCCAAATATTAGAAAATATATGTAGATGAATATATATTTCCTAAAACTAGCCTTATATTAATACGTTTGAAAGCCTCGATTTTTAGGACTTATGAACAGTATACGGATCCCTCTTAAAACTACTTACCGATCCCTGTTATAACCTATTATCACCAAGGGTGTGCGAATAATCTGAACTTACGTACCGAATCCTATATTCTTCGCACTGAATCGAATATTATTATTCGATTCAAGACCTGAATCAAATAATTCGAATTTTTTTTTTTTTTGGAATTTTTTGAAAATTTTTGAATGATTTGGCGGATTTCGAATGATTCGAAATTTGTTCGAGTTATTCGTCGAATTTTGAATAATTCGAATATTTGAATTTCGAATCGAACATCAATATTCGATTCGAACGATAATTGTACACAAGGGGTGTGCGAATATCATTCGAATCGAATTATCACCTTTTATAAACAATCTGGGTCTGATCAATTGAAAGAAACTTCTCATTGATCAATTGAAAGAAAACGCAAGTTTTCTTCATTCGTACTCTTGCACGAGAAGGTAAGTAACCGCTTAATAAGTGCGACTATTGCACTAACGTCTGACGTAATTGGAGTCATTTGTGAAATACCGTGAGAAATGATTCAAGCAAATTAACTTTCCGTCATTACAGTCACGCAAGAAGAACTGAACAATCGTACACATAACGTTGTCACATAACACATAATGTGGAGCTATTGTGACAATTGTCGGCATTAGTCCAATAACCTGATAATATACGACCTAAGTTACCTAAGTTTGAGTATCTGTATCACACGTTCTTAATTATTTTATATAGTGCCTGATTTTATAATCAAGTATCATTTTTCTAGTGCTTCTTAAAAATTATGAGCATCTTTTTTAGAAAACCCAATCAAAGAAGTATAAGAGCGAAACGATATATGGTAGAAAGGTATTGATATTATTAAAAAAAAAAATAACTATTAATCGCCCCATAACTTGCCACAATACATCCTTATTTCATTGTCTCTGGTCCTTTTACTTAAGCTAAAACTTTGAGAAAGACTGGTCTAAATGAAGCGTCGGGCTGTGCCAATCCAACGCTCAAGTTCATAGACACTTAATAATAGAGCCTACGTATACAGTGAGTGCAGGTTGGCGGCGGTCACGAGCATTTATTAAAAACCGGCCAAGTGCGAGTCTGACTTGCGCAGGAAGGGCTCCGTACCATTATCTATGAAAAACTGCAAAAAATCATGTTTGTTGTATGGGAACCCTCCTTAAATACTGATTTTATCTTCGATCAAATATCTACTAGATTAAGCGTTGCATACAAACGCAGCTCTACTACTTACTTGCTATACTAAAGTATATATTACGATGATGTAAAACTGAAAGTTAGATGTACTTAACTAAAGAAAGACACTCCTTCAGTAACCTTACTGTTATGGTGGTTGTTTTCGCAATTTTTTAAAGCACACTGAGGCATTATAACGCGTCACTCGTTGGCTATGGTTAGACGATACTATATCGAAATGAGACCACAATTTCATTTGTGCTCTTATTTCTCTCGCCGTTTTTGGAGCCGTGACCTTTAATCGAGAACATATTTGATCGAAGGATTTTATTTTTATTTATTTTTTAAGTTAATAAAATGTTATGTCAATATTTCAAGCATCTACCTGTTGTCGTTATTATTAATATCAAGCAATAAAATCACGTTTGTTGTAAAGGAGCACACAATTAAATATTTATTTTATTCTACATACTACTACATATACGGCAACAAAAATACATTATCTGTAAAATTTTCGATTGTCTACCAATTACGGTTCATGAGAGGTTCTTAGTAATAGGGTCTCGTTTTAAAACTTTTTTAAACGGAACCCTAAAAATCAAGCACTTTTTTGTCTCGCTTGCTTCGCGACGTAGTGTCTAGACGTATATAATTTTAAGGGGTTACTGTTATCAAGATCTAAAGACATGATGTGAAATAATTTGGAGTATGTAATAATTAACGTGGAGGTTTCTTTAAATAATTCCTGTAGCAGGAATTATTTAAAGACAGTTCGTACCTGGCTGTCACTGTTTTACATCAGTCGTTTTTTTGGCGCATTTGAAACGACAAATCAGTATTTTTAAGCGTGCTACGAAGTTCATTAGTTCCTCTGGATATGAATATACGGACATAGATTTGGATATAAAAAATAATATACCAGTTTTAGAAACGGGTCTGGGAATGGGTAAGGATATGAAATTATTTCAATTAATCGACATGTTTGGATAGTTTCAGTTAAGGCCATTACATTTTACAGAGTTGTTCAAGTAAAGGCGTTGATTTGCATAATTTGTCAAATTATGTGTGAAGCCGGGAAAAAATAGCTTCCATAAAGAGTGTCATTAAAACTCAATATCTGAAATTATTCGAAACTCTATCAGATATATTTTTATTTCGGATATCTGAAAGTTTTTACTGTTAAGCTTTATACACTTTAATACTGTTTATTGTACAATATAGTATCGGAAATAAATCGTGCATTCATATTCAACCACAACATGCTATGTCGAAAAGGAAACACGGAAAGGTAGTTAAGCCTTTGAATCCATTTATTATTATTGATCGTGTTCCTACAGTACCTACGTGATTTAGGTCGTCGGGTAACGGCATAAGAAATGAGTTAATGTATTCTGAGCATATCGTGACTATATTGTTGTTACCACACTTTAGGTCGTTCAACACGTTTGCTGACATGTTGCGGGAAACGATCGGCGATTTGGTACCTTTTGAATTGGTGGTTATTTTTAGTATTATTTTATAACTTTGAAGTACCAAACGAAGTTCGCCGCAAAGTAGTTCACCTGATGGTAAGTGATTACTACTGTGAACCGGAAAACTGTAACCAATAGATCAGGGGTTGCTTTTGGATTTAACAGATACTTCGCGCTCCTGGAGTCTGTAATGGTTGCCTCATATATAAGTGAGCTGGTAACCACAACCTTCCACTGAAACGCTAGAACTGGTGAAGTGGTACCATCCCGGTCGAACCACAATTTCTGTAAAAGGACTTAGTAATTTATTTAATTAATTATATATTTAAGGAAAATCTCATGATTGTTATATTAGTATATTTCTTTAATCAACTTTTATAGTCAACTGAAAATTGTTTACCATTAATGTGCATTCACTGTTTTACCGTAAATAGCTTCTAACGTTCCTTATTACATAAATATTGAGCATTCAATCTTCCTAAATTGCTTACCATTATTTATTGCCAGTTATAAATATCTGGTTCTTGAATACTCTTTTCGTTTTCAGTAAAAGGCATTTTTGTGAAAAGTAAAATGATGTATGAAAATAGGCAAAACAAGCAAAAGGTCAGGCTATAGGAAATCGGAAAAGGCGGTTTGGGTGAATGACACGTGGAGCGCTAGGCAATTTCGTTTTGGCCTCGTAGTGGTTATCACAGCCGTAATAGCGTTCTTGTTTGCTCTTTTAATTGAAATCGATTGTCTGATATCCGATACCCAGCCCTATCAGTTTGATTAGAATCGTTTAAGTATCGAATTGTTTAGATCAGAACGAACAGAAATAATTAGAAACGTTTTACCTTGCTTCGTTTATAATGCTCGTATTTCTATGCATTGATTTGGCTTCACAATAACAAATTTGTGTACCTAATCCTTAGGGGTTTGAGCGCGAAGACGTCACTGTTCCTATTCTCTTCGGCGCATGGGCACCAGCAACCAATGACTGCCGCCCGTTGGCATCTATTACCAGCTTCATACACAACGAAAGTTGTGCCAGAAGCTGATCCGAGATGCATTGCCACTCCTGAGGACTAAGGTCCGCCACTACTTCACCACTTCTCCACGTTTGCGACACTCTTTAACTAAAAATAACCGCGGAGGTTACTCTTTCTAATATGTACTAACAATATTCATTTTAATTTAAGTTTTTAATGGATCAATTCTTATGGGACCTATGTATTTGCCGTGTACGTTTTAGATCCAGTAAATTCCACTTACGAATGTTCAAGGCTGCAGTAGCCACATTACATCAGATGAACTACATGCATGTTTACTTAATCACTAAACGTACGATTGACAATTTAACAAAAATAAATACACTTTCCATTGAAATTCATAACAGACTTTATATTTTATCACCAATGTTTAGAAAATGTTGAGCTACACATAATCTATGAAAACATGTAAAAATATAAAATGTTCGTGAATATGTATTTCACTTCACGTTGCATATCTGCATAGCGCATCTCGTACCTAGTTTATTTACATTTACGTGAACAATATGACCAAGGTCTCTGCGTCGCCAATGACATCATGCTGGTAATCGAAACAGTCAGTATTATATCGATGTGAAGTTTATATTATCTGTTCAGGAAAGATTTTATTTTAACTCATTGGAGTTTATAAAACCTCTAATGAAATGACCTGCAGATAAGAACAACGGTTCAGAAGGAATCATGAAAAAAGTCACAAGCGACCTATACGACGAACCCCGTGGCGGAGCGGTCACCATACCGGTCTGACGCGCAGTGGGTTCCGGAATCGATTACCGACCAGACAGAAATATGAATGATGAGTGTAGATTTCTGTTCTGGGTCTGGGTGTTTGCGTAATCATCTTTGTGTGACCACGGTACCAACGACACAGGAGAATATCATGAATGTAGAAAGCGTATTTTTTATATATTTGTAGTCAACGAGGAGAGGAGCTCCGATGAAAATATATGGTCTTCGATGGTCATCTATAGACATTTGCAACACCAATGGAGTCCCCAATCCGAAGCCTGCTTTGAAGGAAAACTCTTTTTATAATTTTCGAAACCTAAACATATGTATATGGTTATTCTGCACATTTCCACGTATCTAAAGTTGCATAATTTTCATTTAAATTTAGTCGATTTTAGGTCGTTACAAACATTCATAACCCCGTCTGTGTCTGAGATTAATGAATTAATAAAAATAACACAGTTTCTCAACTGGTTTATAGGCAGTTTTATATGAAAACAGACCATCAGTCTATCGTCCACTGGATATAACCGTTAGAACGTTGATGAAACAGCACAAAATAAAAATAGCTCAGTAACGCTATCGAATTACGGATGCATGATATTGTGTAGTAAATATTTATTTAGCAGAGCCAATATGAGTGTATTTGGAAGAGAACGAATGAATAGTGGAGTATTTATGAATTTGTACTGAATCAACAATTTGTGTTCGTTGTTATGTTTGATTACTATTTATTAATAGACTTCTTTTATATTGAATGCCTGAAAATATTATTTTTTGTTATTATATCGTTAAACAGTTTATTTGTAAAACTGTTGTGCCTGGTTCTTTTCACACCGGATGATGCCTGTCACACTTGGGAAGGTCGTTGAACGAAGGTAGCAAAAGAAGATCTGCATATTCTGATACTTTCAAACCAGGCTTAAAGGCTTAATATCTGCTCTTCACTCTTTGATACTAGAACAAAAGCTTAACATGTCCGGAAACAAGCGCAGAAACTCGCACACTTATATTTTTTATATCGGTTAACTATCTATCGTGACTTAATTATAAATGAAATAAAATTATAAATATGAAGCATGTGCATTTCATATATCTTTTTACATACTAACAGGTGTTTTAAGCATTGTTGTGATCTGCTGTAAAGATGTTAAGGTGGCTAGTAAGACAGATATACTTATCGGAGGCATTCCGACTTAGTCCATTGACTTAATAAAGCATCTGTAGCGAACATTAGGTAAGACTCTAATCTGTTAGGTACACATGCCCAGTCCAGTGGGTGGCAGTGACCATTTGCGATCAGATTGCACCCTCCGTAACTACTTCAATATTATAAAAATGTGGCGGGCTTATACACGCCTTGTAACAACGCAAAGTACGCAAATGATCCCCTAGACGGAAGCACGTAAAGGGCTGGATATTTCCCCGATACATTATAAATGGTTTCGGCAATGATGTCGCGGCTGCTAGGCACAAGGCATTTATTGAAAGCTTTTGTAAGGCATTCACGTTGGTGATTGACAAATTGCCGCTTATCCCGGCGTGATGGACGCGGCGCTGCCAACAATGATTAACCCGCGGCCCGACCCTGTCCGTTCTTTACGACACTTATCCGCATTATTTTCGCATTGTGAAAATAATCTGTCAATAAGCGGATGACTCTTTAATTTAGACAAAAGGAACTTTTAAACCTAAGTTCCCGTTAAGGGACGGGAAATATTCCTGGGATATTGATGCTTAATTACGATAATTAGTGACAAGGACCTCCCTGTCCCATGATTCTTCAAAACACTTATCTATGTACGCATTATTTTCGCATTATGAAAATAATCTTTCAATGAGCGGATGACTCGGGAAATAAGCACACAAAAGGGAATGCCGCTCGCGTGAATAAAAGTTTCATACATAATTTTCAGATAAACCGTTTGTAGTGTGCTGTGGTTGTGCTACCTGGAAACAGGAATCTAGTTCTTATGGGGTACTTCCGTATCACATATTTGATAACATTATTAGTGTTTTTATAATACAGGTATAACTAACGAACATGCAATCACCTGGTGCTAAGTGGCCACTGCCACCAATAAATATCTGTTTTCATCCCAAGATAATATTGGTCATACCAAATCTGTTCACTAATACGTTGCTACATGAGAACTAAGTTGAACTGCCTCCGATGTATGTCTCCCTTTTCAACAGCGATTATCACTGCTGCTAGGCAGGAATAGGTACCTCCGAAGTAGAACCACAAAGGTTTCTACCATCTTGGACCATATGATTATTTTATACAAGCTAAATATGATAAACAAAAAACAAAGTTTTAAAACTCCATTTTTATGCTACCAAGACACAAATCATGTCTTTAAAAACGCTACGGAAGTTAGCAGAGAATTTTACAGAGAGTACGAGTAACATGAGTATCTAGTTCAGTCTCAAGACATAGTGCGTACATAGGGGTACATACATGTATGTCGCACACAACATGACGATACAGCTGTCTCGCTTTCATGAATGAGGTCGTGCCCAAGCTTAAGATACGTTAAGACATGCGTAGCATTTCTGTTATCTTTAGCCCTTTCAATTGCGTACCGCTTTCAAAAATGAGTGTTGGAATGGTATGTTGGTCACGTTTACGTACATAAATGTAATGTGACACTTCCGTAACGCTTGATAGAGGCAGCTGATACACGCGATAGCTGATTGCGATATACTATTGTTTCGATGTATACAACATGGCAATACCGTCTAGTAATAAGTTAACCTTACCAGTGCTCTTGGTTCATCCGCAATCCCTATTTAAGAAGAGACGGAAGGCCAAGGCTCCGGTATTAGCTGGATCCTCAACTGTCGTTCCCTCTAGCGAAGGAGGAAGTTCAAGGAATCCGGCAATCGAAAAACATCCCTCCCTTTCAGTCCATAGTCTTCTTGTCCCGGCTGAGCTTTAGGCTCGCTATCAAAACCCGGTGAAGCTGTAAAGGCCAATAAGGTCTACAGCAACTACACATTTGGAAAAAATAGTAATTAGTTGACATTGGAATTTAGTCTAAAGATATGTAGGATGCAACGATAACGTATATGTCTATCATCTGTCTTTGTAACTAATATGTAAGGCTCGATCTAGAAGGCAATTCGTGCAATTGCCCAGAGCGGAAAAAATAGGGCGATTGAGGGCGGTTGAATGAAGTAAAAATTAAACTTGATACGTAATTAAAACACTTTATGCTAAGTAACTAGGTACAACATGTAGCTACGAAGAAAATTACATTCATTTATTTCCTTCTAAGCGAGTGGTATTTTTTCTTCAAATTTAAATGGGATGGGACCACACACCGTACGATGCGTACCGTAATTGTACTTATCCAAATCTGTTCATAAGTGACATATCCTATATCATCATATATTATATACATGATATGTCACTGAAGTGTATATATTGCATTACACAATATATTTTATCATCATCGCAATACTTAATGCATTGCACGTAGTGTAAACATGAAGCCAATTCACGAAGTTGAAATTGAAATACAATTCTACGAGTATAAAACAATTTCAAACATTTTAGTTGTAGGTAATAAAACTGTTAGTTACGCTGCACATTCCCAATATGTGGAAGTATGTGGATACGTTTATTTTTCACATACGGATTCAGTTTTCGTTTCGATCGAGTGCAAGCAGTCGGTGCCGTGATTTGACGTGATATTTCACGTTCCCATTCGCTCGATTTCCAACCAGTAAAAACTTTATACCTATACATATACTGTTATTCACCGATAGTGGGCTACTTGCAAGTAGATATATGATAATATGATTACTATACTACATCTCACCTTCATAATAAATCTGTCTTCTCAGTTGCATTGTAAAATATAACTTGTTAACTCTAATTAACTCTGTAGAGACGCAAGTTAAAGATTTATGGAGATACGAGTATCAATAATTCATTGAAATTTGTTCACACATTATATCTCTTTGTGAAATTATCTTTTGAGTTAACAGATAACAGTGGCTGTTGTAACAGTGTCTGTTGTGAAAGGGAAATGTATAATTGAGGGAGAAGAAAAAGAAAGTTGAAAAATCTTGTCTATTTGTAAAGTAAAAATATGTCTGTAGAAAGATCACTCATTGTCCTTCATGTAGTATTTTTATGACTCCCTCGGTTGAAATTTTCCCAGATGATGTATTTCTGTAGCCGCTACAACAACAAACATTAAAAACAAAATAAAGAAATATTTGAGGGGGGGGCTCCCATGCAACAACCGTTTTTTGCTGTTTTTTTATAGATACGGAACCCTTCAACATCGTCGAACATCTTCAGGTTTTAGAAACAAGATGCTGATTGCTGCAAGAACAAATGTGGTTAAAATTAGCTGTTCATCATTTAAATTCTGGTATATCTACAGAACATAAAAAAATAATTGGAAATAAATTTTCATTACACTTTTATTATGCTACTAATCTTAGCTCCCGACAGACCCTCTAGGTAGGAAGTTACACCCAGTTGTACGAAAAAATGAAGCTATAAAAACATTAAAGCATCTTTGATATGAATTTTAAAGCTTTCTTTACGATGCAACAGAAATATTTCATGATGTTCAATTAGTACGAATTGTTATTAGGTTTTTAATGCATTTTATAACTTGGTTGTGTTTTATACCTAAAAAATGTTTCTAGGCACTGTTAGCTATAGAACTTTGTTTTATTATTTACTATTAAAAACTTATCATCTAAAAACTTCGAAAACAATTAACTTAGAATCGTTTATCAAATAAAATAGGCAAGAAATAAATTATTAATGACAATGAAATTATCGCAAGCTCGCGTATGCGTATAACGAGCTTTGACGGAACTGGCAATTTCGTTCTAAAGCAATCATAATGAGATGAATAATGGTTTTTTCTATCGCCGCGTGTGTCAGTTCAACGTACATGTTGGTTATTATTCGAGGCTATTAATAGACGATCAGGGGCCATCTAACAGCCGTTTGACTGCCGTGCAAACCGAAACGAATCGATTCGTCTGACAACCATACAGCTAGCGAGTTGTTATTGTAAATCCATATGTGGCTGCCATGTTATGAAAAACTCCTCCCAATATAACATCAGAAGTGACCGCTAGGTTCAATTTGAAGTTCAATTAATATTATTTTTTGAAGCGAAATTTCTTTAGAATTGTTGTGATTTGAAACACGATAAAACGAAAATGCGTTACGAAAGCACGAACAGTCGGCAGAACAACTAGATGGCGCTGTACCCCTTTCTAAATTACGCTAACAATTTTACTTCGTAGCTTGTTTAAGAGCAACAGTTTGGCGTGTGTAAAAGATTTTTTCTTATCACTTCTGCAATGTGTGAATTGCACTCACATTTAGGTTTATGTATCTGTACTCTTCGCTTGATATGCATAGTAAGATGGAATTAATTTTAAATGCAGCGTATTTCCATATGTTTTCTTACTAAAACTATGTCTTATTACAGCCCTATTATTAAAATTATTTAGGAAGAAGTAAACGAGAACGCAATCCATCCTAAATAGTATACGGATTTGTAGCGTAAATACAATTGAAATTCTAATTAAGCCATGACAGGCAATTATTTAAAAGTCTAATAGAGCAACTCATTCACTACAATTATACAGCATTGATCAAGAAATTGACACCAAAAATAAATGGCTACAGATTAATCTTTCATATGATTTTGTTGCAAATAAAATCAGCCATAAAATTTTGTTGTATATTTTTGTTTTATGACTCACGAGGTCGGCTCTCCCACATTATAAAAACGTTATGCAGAGTCGATTTATTTTAGATGAATTAAGATATATGATAATGGTACACATAAATCTTGTCGTTAAATGGCGGAGGCATTGGCAGAGGGTACATCCTATTCGGTATACTAATACAGGAAGTAGGATCTGTATGTATAAGTTTTTAAATACAAATAAATTTTTGGATTGTTGTTAGTCGCTCCGCGTAATTGTCGTTGAATGGAGTTGTCATGTTATGCATTATGTTTATAGATTTTTTGATTTATGAGTTCATAAGTGAGTGTGTATGTAAAAGTTACGTTTGATCTCTCGATCTCGGAGTCCGAGGTGAGAACCCCATGTACTCTTACGCATGTGCGTATAAGTTCTGTAGCTTTGGGTAACATAATGTTAATAAAACATTTTGAGGAAACTTTCAGGACTGAAATTTCTTATGAAATAAGTTACTAATTTTGTGTTAAGTCTACCCATTCACACTTGACCAGCGTAGTGAGTCTCTCACTCCCTCGCTCACTCTCTCTTTTTTCTCTCTCATTCGCTCTCTCTTTGCTCTCTCTTTCTCTCTTTCAGACACACACTCACTCACACTCTAGCTCTCTCTAGTCTATCTCTCTCTCTCACACACACACACACACACTCTCAATCACGCGCTATCTCTCTTTTTCTCTCACTCTCTCTTACTATTGGGAAAGGCCCGGGTCTAGCAGTGGGACAGTACAAAATTGTCAATCTATGACAATTTTGTAATATGTTTTCAATATATTTTGTACCGTTATTTTATCATTTCTTGGTTATAGATTTAATTGGGTTGAAAGTTGAAAGTTCACTAACAATCAACTTCTGAAGGTTATTTATTATTTAGGTAGTAGCAACAACGCGCCACTCACTGATCATTTGAAATTATTAACGAGATTTAAATGTCATATACTGAGAAAAGGAAAGCAATAATTGTACACAGTAATTTTATAGCCGTGTTATGTTTTGATGTTTAGCAAAGGTTTGACAACACTTGAGGTGTTGCAACTTTCTTATTACCCATACATCTGTGGCCGACCT
>DWNE01003271.1:0-16990 GCA_018249875.1 Cecropterus toxeus | reverse complement strand
TTGAAAACTTAACAATACATTAGTAACTGTATAAGGGAATACGCAGTGTAAATATTTAAAAAATGCGTTTTAATAATAAAAATTATAATAAAAATGCATACATCTAAGATATAATAACTATAGTCTATCCAGTAGCACCTTAAAATAATATCTTGCAAGGATATAATCTATTTACAAATTTATAGCGTTTAAACAAGATAACAGCACCAATATACGGAAGACAATCTGCGTCTATAGTCGAGAAATGGAAATAATACTCATAAATTGTCGAGAAACAGAAGTAACACTAACTTTAGGAATTTCAATTAAATACTATTATAAATACTTTATACAAGTCCTATGTAAATTTGTCATTATAAGGGTTGCAACACACATTCGACATAGACAAAACGAAAATTGATATTGGACCACGAAAGAAATAAATAGCTCCATACATACCCACAAATATTAGAAGACCTTAAACAAATTTGTTTTACTGATCTTTAGTGTCGATTAGTCGATTTTTATTTATAAAAATTGAACAATACAGTTTGTTCATATAAGATTTTAAGCTGATATTATCGCGAAATTGATTCATTTTAATATGTTACGGGTACTCACGATATGCGATTTTGAATTTCTTTCGCAATCTTTTTTGATTTTGAATCGCATATCGTGAGTACCCGTAACAGTTTGTTCAATTTGCGAATTTGCATTTTTTGCGAAAGCACGCCACGATTCAGATGGTAAAGCGCAGAAGCGCACATACCATTGTGAGCTTGTTTTACCAGTTGTGTTCGATATTAACATAATTTCTAAATGTCATATTTGAGAAGTTGATGTAATTTGTAGAAGTTGTTTTTAAATTTGGTATATTATTCACTTTTACACAGTTTAGACTCTGTTCTGGGTCTGGATGTTAATATTCCTCTGTGTGTCCATGGTACCCACGATACAGGAGAAAATCTTAATGTGGAGCTGAGGGTAGTTAGCGTTTTTTAATTAATAAAAGTTAGGTACATCTGTCCAGTAAAATCTCGACTATACACACAGTTGATACTAGGATGATAAATGAAAAAGTAAATCAACATAATCTATACGTATTAAAACAGAATACTTTTCATTTCGTACGGGTACGTACGTTAACTAATACTACATCAACTGTTCACTACGTCACCCTGTGACTTTTTCCTAATTCGTATCTCTTCGACAACTTCCATAATAAGCTGAAATATTTGAAAAAATATACTGTAGTTACAAAATAAAATGTTAAAAGCTCCGAATTGTACAAATGCATGTAATATGCACTATAATGCACGATGCACATGCAATGCATCGCATATGCAAGTGTGGTTTCCGTCGCATTTAAATATACTTATACTTTACAATAAAAAGTCAATCCTTTTAATACCGTCTTTTTTTTAAATTAAGAAACATAAAACATCAGAACGCCTGATGGTTATCATTTGTTGTTGCTAATGAGTATTTATAATCAACCCTAAATAGCATTATTATCGTATTAAGGATAGGCTACGGATTGGTCTCTACCCTTGATGGCTCTTGCGTATATTTTATTAGCCAATCTTATTATTAATTCATTTTGTTGGCTATCATAGACTTGATTTTACTAACTTCAAGAAAGAAGCATGGTGTTGCTGCAAATTTTAATTTATTTTACATTTTGCAATCATAACGCTGACATACAAGTACGACTTAAGCAGTGCCTGTGTTGTAGAACTATTGAATCTAGTCTAAATTATAGTGCATACATGGCGAATACTTGGCGTGCATCGTGCATTCAAATATCGTGCAAACCGTTTCAAAGTGTCATGCTCATGCATATCGTCGGCTTAAAGTACTTAGGTGCTAAATCCTTCATCACATTTTAAAACAGACAAATAATACAAAATTTTGAAACAATGCATATTTTTTTCCATGTAGGTTTTTTTTTTATTTTCAAAGATTTTTCATCTTAGATATTTGGCATATTAGGCGTTTGGAAATTAGCATAACTACTTTTTAAACCGTCGAAATGTGGAAATAAGCAGTTGTTCTATAATTATTTGCATATTTATTGTAACCAATGATAATTAATCAATTACCATTAATTACTATTATTTATAAAGTTGATTTTGACCAAACGAATTAATGCTTACTCGAATACAGTACTACTTATTTGGATGTCTGCCTCTATTTGGAATAAGATTATGTAGCATAGTCTCAGCTTATCCCCACCCCAGAATAACAAGGTTGTTGGAATTCACAACAAAAACAAAGTGAAACTATAACCGTAGTAAAATAAAAAAATCGGCCAAGTGCGAGTAGGACTCGCAGGCGAAGGGTTCCGTAACATTATCATTAACAAATCTTGAAGAGAAAATATAGGTTTTCTTGTAAAAACAATTTATTATATATTAGTACTAATATAAAATACATTTTTATTTTACCACTGTTATTGTTTCACTGTGTATCGTTAAAAAAAAAATAATTAATTCCTTAACTGAAACTGAGGCGAACGATATATTAACATAACATTCAGTATTGTGAATATTGCGCGTTAGAGTGAAGTGCTTGTAAAGTTTGTTATTTACATACGAATCAGGCATTTAGGTATAAAATATTACACATACATAGTTATAAAAAACTATATATTTTCATATCCTTTGTAAACTAACAATACATTTCCAATATCGACTACATAAACGACCTTGGATTCATTAACTACAAAGAAAATGTTTACTAAGTTCAGAATCAGCTTGCTACAAATCTTTTGTATAAAACTGATACAATTTGTTGTGACTGTGACAAAAATAATTCCAATAAAAAAAATTGATAATACGTCATAGTCGATATAGAAAACGAACTAATAACAAAAACTAATGCGAGCAATACAATTCAATCCGGCGGACTAACCTGGCTTAGAGGCCTGATCCTTTCGTGTATGCTGTTCTCGGCTTGCTTCGCTGAGGGAGGGGGATGATCCGGCGTTGGGGGTTGTTCGTAATGAGTGGGTGACAAGGGTATTGGCACCCTCGGCCCGTCGTAGTACCGTTCGCAATCACTTGGACTGTTCATCGACTGATCATCGAGTAGGCTCTCCAAGGACGATTTCTCTTGGTGCGAATACTTTCTGTTCCGATTCTCGGCCATTCTCGTTTCAAAGTTCTCGTACTGCGGCCCGAAGTTCCTTTTCAGTTTCCGTCGAGGATTCTGTTCCTTTATGACCACATTCTCGTACATCGCAGTGATCGCGACGGGTTGTGAACGGTTTTTTAGACCTAAACTCGGCCGAGGGTTGGGTACTGGAGGTACTCTCGGTGAATTGTGATTCTCCTCGTATTCAGAGTAGGATAGCTTGCTGTCCACGTACTGGTCGACGGAGCGGCCGTGTTTGAGGTAGTGTTTAGCACCCTGCAACAATTGGAAACAATACTTGACGATCGACACGTTAGTTAATATTATGTACGACTTGTAAAATTTCTGTTTCTCGCAATATTAATTAAGTTGTATCTTTATGATGAATCTTAAATCTGAGTAATGATTTCTGCAGATATATATTTCTAGGAATTGATATAACCAAAAGAAAGGATTGCGTAAACTGTTGTATGGACTCTCTATGGATATAAATCAACTAATCTGTCTCTATAACTAATGACTAACGAGGATTAGTTTTATAACCAGATTAAGAAAGACTAAAAGGTAAATTCCTAACGTAAGTTATATGCATTACATGAATATGGGAGCAGCAATACAATACATTAGACTGGAAACTTAGACACCTGTAACGATTAGAAGTTACCAAATTTATTTAGTCTTCCGCCCTTTGACAGTAGTATACTTACCAGTTACTCAAAATTAGAGTCTATTTTAAACAGATCTATCAAATATCAGCTATATTTGATTACCATAATAGCGGATAGTGTAGCAGGTCAGTTTAGATTGTATTCATGGACTTTAAAATGCAAACTTATAGGATCAACAAATTCCTGCTCAGTATTCAATTATTAATTTACCTATGCATCTCTTGAACCTCATAATTATATTTGTCTAATCGACCTCATTAACTGCAGAAGTACGTACCCCTTCTTCTATCTTCCTAATACCTACAAATTACCAGTCGCGTGTTACATTATCAACTTACATCAAGTGTGGAAGCAACTTGCCGAGCTGTAATTACCATCCATTTAAGCCTTTTGTCTCCAGCAATAAGCGAAAGGATGCGTGGGAACTAATTACAGCTTCTAATGAATTAGTAAGAAGTTAACTGGTCTTTTTTATTACCGTTACGCTGCTGGGTGTTTATTACATAAAATTAAAAATACCCTCTTTTATAAAAATACTTTTTTCTTGTAATACTGAAGTAGCAAACGAGCATGAAGTCCACCTGATGGTCTGTGGTACCTACAGTCTCTGTAAGCAAGTTTGTATAGAAGAGAGGTTCTATCTGAAGTCAACCAGATGCGTTGGACTCAAGGACTAAGATGGTCCCCTCATACGAAAGTAAGCCCTACCACCCTACCACCGAAACTAATATAAATGTAATTAACAAACTTGAAGGTCTTTGTGCAGATATTAAAAATATATGTTAAATATAACTCGTATGACTAACGAATTAAAGATATAAATAACTAAATCTTCGTGTGTCATACCTATGTGTATAAAAATAGGTAACTGAAAAATCTTCATTATTTCTCGTATACGTCAGCTTAAAGTATTGCACATTGAGATATTGTGGGTCATCTCATCAGGGCACATTAAGATATATCGCACAATGAGAACAAAAGGGACCGAACTCAAAATTTCGGGGATTCTCGTTAATTACTTAAAATTTTCGATGAAGGAAAACGTCATGAGGAAACCTGCACACCTACATTCTTAAAAAAAGTCCTCAAAGGTGTGTGAAACCTACCAATCAGCACATGGCCAGCAGGGTGGCCCCTTGATGAAAGGAGACCCGTGCCCAGCAGCGGGACAAAAATGGATTGGCGATCAAGACTTTAAATTGCTGCTAATAACGTACTCTAACCGTCTAGCCACTTAAAAAGTGATGAATTTTGTGCTAGAAATATAAAAACAGGAGACGTTAAAGAAACTAACCAAAACGCAAACAACGTTTTGCTATTTCACAAAATGCTCATTTCGCATTGCGTCCCTTTTATCCTCATCGTGCGATATGCACTCAAAATCCTAGATCATACCTGTATATCATCCAAGTCGTCCTGACTCCTTGCGTGCGCTCTCAATTCATAACTGTACCCAGAGGAGGGGGAATTGGCGTGAGTGGGGGACACCGAGAGGTTCCGTCTAGGAGGCTTCTTGGGAGGCGTGGGCTGTGAACAAAAATGTTAGGTTGAAACTATTTGTATTACCTTTAAATAACTTATGACTAGGAATACATTTATGAGCAAGTTGACTAGTCTGCAGAGAATTTAACATAGATAATGAAACCGCTCAGACTCCTAATAAATAAATTTAGATTATTTTGCTTCTTACGGTGCATCATTTAAAATTACATAGTCATTTGCTTCGGCCTCGATACGTCGTTTGTTACTTGCTTAAGTATCTGCTTATTTGCCGTAGTTTGAAATAGAACATTCAGTTTTTCTTTTTCTTTTTCCTTTTATTTTGGATTAATATTTTCTGCACTGCAATGGATTTTGCTTTTACATAAGTTAAGGATTTGATCGGAGGTACATGAGTTACATTCCTACAATAAAATAATTGTACACTTGTAGGTCCAATTGCCATTTCTCTAGGATCGACCCAAGCGAAGCTATAAAAGAATGGTTATGTTGAAGTCATGTTCCTTCGGATATGACTTCATCATTACCATCAGTCTTCGTTTATATCTCCATTACTATTCAGCCTAACGATATACGCGCTATATTTAGATGAGATCGTTATCGGCGGGGAAGCGAGATAAGTGTCCACAATTGCGTAATTGTGAATTCCTATGGTAGCGAGGAGCTGTGAAATGTGGTCCAAGGTGAATCTGTAGCTAGGTCCAGGGTGATTTTGCTAAAACAAGTAATTTATGGAACTTGGTTCTTATTGTTAATAATAAAGAGGGAGGTGGCTTCGAAAGGTTACGGGAGATGTTACTTCTCTCGCTAAGTAGATGGCGCTCTAGGATCTCTATCGGAAAGAAAATAGAGTCCAATGAGAACTGCTGTCAGGTACTGCCAGCAGAACAATTTTGCTCAAGCTACTCCTTCGAGTGCTTACAACGGTATGCAACCACATAGGTATACCAAACCTTTATGATTGTCAATAAACAGTTTGAGCAGCGTACTCCTTTACTTTTATTATTATTTTAGTAAAATTGAAGTAGCAAATGAGCATGCAGTCCATCTGATGGTAAGTGGTCACTACCGCCCATGTACTGAAAGCAACTTCATATAGAACAAGGTTCTATCTAAAGTCGATTAAAAAGTGAAATAGTGCTGGCGAGCACATCCTTCCACCACCATAAACTAATGGTGTGCACCCCAGAAATAATTGTGACGGTGAGTCCCCAATCCATCCATATTCTTCCTATCATATCATCTTGTTAATAAAAGCAGAGCAATAATTGGTTGGGCAGTGCCTACCGTAGTATTTCCCCGCATAATCTTCCAACTTAACCCACACGAGCCCCAAGTGGTCCAAGTAACTCAATATCGCGCCGCGGATGAGCCACAAATTGGTAGCAGCCGGTCACTGAATGGACAATTTTCTACATAAAAGCTCGTTAGACGATCAAACGCAAGCACAAATTCCTATTATGCTCTTAGTCCTTTTGTCGTTTAATTTCATCTGGAGTTGCATGTGGGTCAGATATTCTGTATTTACGTAATAACATTCAATGTGTTTCACATATGAGAATAATTGAATACAATCGAAATGCTCTCTAAAAATTTACAGTATATTTTTTCTTATAACGTTTATTTAATTATTTGGTAATCCAACATCGTTACAATATAATACATAGTAATAAGCAATTATTAAAGAAAAATACAGCCGAAATAGAATTACACAAGAAGTGAGATAATATATGAGTAAATGGAAACTAAATGCTAAATAAACGACATTACAACATATATATAAACATAATTTACCTACATATCTACTTTCCCATGTGATGCTGTGTGTGTGTGTGTGTGTGTGTGTGTGTGTGTGTGTGTGTGTGTGTGTGTGTGTGTGTGTGTGCGCGCGCGCGTGTGTGTGTGTGCGCTCGTGTGTGTATGTGCGGTTAGAGTGTTTGTGCGTTTATGTGTTTGTATGTTTTATTATTTATTTATACGTTATTATGCTTTGTATTTTTTTATCTGATCGGAAAGGACCAACATAAATGTTACGACCCATTCATAACGCGCTTCAAGAATTTCCCCAAAATGAGAATATAATTTTGTTATTTCCACAAAATGCGAATTTCGCATTACATATTTATAAGCCACTCTGTGGCAGAATAAGCGCGTCAACTATAATGTTCAACAACCAACTGTAACTGTACCTTATCTACACTAATATTATAAAGAAGAAAGATTTGATTGTTTGTTTGGTTGTTGATTTGAATAGGCTCCGAAACTACTGGACCAATTTGAAAAATTATTTTACCATAGGAATCCTACATTATCTCTGATAAACATAGGCTATATTTAATAGGAGAAAAAAGAGGGAACCGTCTGAAAAAATTGATAATGTAACCCGATGTATGAAAAAACTATACGTAGCGAAGCACGGGTAGTTCAGCTAGTTCACAAATAAAATGATTTGATTCGATTTGTTCCTTTTACTTTCTACGTGCGATATGTAATGAAATGCAGTGGTGTCTTCGGAGAAGAACTATCATCATTTACATAAATCATATCGTGAGCTTCTTATGCATAGACTGAGGAATAAGTACTTCCAATTCCTAGGCGTCAACACGTCTGCACGGGAAGTCACCCAATAATGTTTCGAACGGTACAATATTCCACCGTAATCACTCGATGATTGACGGCCCCAATATGAATACTAAGCAGAAACAGTACTGCATTTCCAATACAAACTTAAACAATGTGCCAAGAATAAACCCTCATAAATAGGGTTGCCAACGTCGACAATATGTAGTATTTTTAAAAGTAAGCTAAAAAATAGCACACACACAATATAGTATTTTTTGGACAAAACATAACATGATAGACAAAACAAACTACTTATGTTGACAAATCTATAGTTTCTTGAATTTTTATTGTTTCAAGTTAGTGTCATGCTTGTAAAGATGCATGTAAAGACGCGATCACTGAACTGATGGATTTGTTTAAATAGATTTCGTGGTCGAAAATAAAGTATTGTACCGTTTTTTTTTTTTTCAATTTATCTAATATATTTAAACGAGCAATTCTTGCATATATCCTATATATATGTGTAATCAGGATCTCGGAAACGGCTCCAACGATTTTCATAAAAGTTACAGATTAAGGATTTTCGGCCCAAGGAATCAAATTATCAAGGTTCCATGTTCAAGAAAAGCTCAGTTTCCATGAAATAGGCATTTGAAAAACCGCATTTTAAGGAAAGTTAATACATCAACCCCATCTATAACGTCATGATAAAGGCAACTCTGGGAAAAAAATAAAAAAACTCTACTAGCTTTGTAATGTAATGCTAGAAAAACAAAAATCGGGCGAAGCTAGGTTAACCAGACACTATATAGTACGCAGACCCAAAATATAGTACAATACGGTTAACATTGTCAACCGTATTGTACTATATTTTGGGTTTGACAACCCTACTTATAACATACACCCATTATCCAGTATCCGCTTTCAATCATCTCGCAAATGTAATTATAATAATCCATACTTGAACATATGCTTCGTGTTTATTGTTGATATTTATAGAATTGGACGAGTGTACACCACATGTTGACAAGTGAAAATTTTATAACAATTGTAAGAAATTTCAAGTGAGTCAATAACAATGTCATCAACTCCGCTCTGTCAGAGTCAGGCGTTGTTAATCTTTTTATCGTAATGGAATGTTTAATATCATTTTGTGTTATTATGGAATACAGATTCGCCAAATTTGTCGTATCACAAAAAAAAAAAAAAACAAAAAAGTCCCATTGCACCGACAGCTACAATATTACGGAGAAGTAGAAGAAACGTGGAAAAAAGGACCTTCTCAGGCGCCGAGAAGACAAAACTATGATGAAACATTAGCTCCATGTTGAGATAAATTTTCCATACAAAAGAGTCATAAAACAACGCGTTAGTAAAATAAGTTTTGAAACAATTCATTATAAATAAAGACAACTAAAATGGTTGAAAATAGATTAATACTATAAGCCTGTGTTTTTGTAATTTTGTATATAATTGTCTTGGTGTGTGTGCATGCCATCCACGATATAAGTAATTCTAGTTTAAAACAATGAATGTAAACAGCATAGAATTTCTTTTACACTTTTAGTACACTGAAATTCATAGTATCGTTGAATTTTAATTATAGAAGAGAATAAGCACAACATAACAAATAACAACGGTACAATAAAGAAAAACCCTGGTAGTTAATTAATATCCCATAAAATCACAATTAAAACAGCTCTGGGTTGTTTCAAAGACGCCAATTTCCCCGAACACGGCAACATTTTGGAGAACAAAGTACATCAAAGGGCTTGATATAAATTAGATGCGCCTGCGCAGCCGTCACGCTCCTGACAGACACATTAATACGGCGCCAACACGCTCCGAACGCCATTGATTTGTGTAAATGGGGAATGGTGGAGTATATTGACCGTGACCGATGGGGATTATTGAATTCAAAGAGGGAATAATTTAAACTGATCTATTGTAGGTGTATTTATTTTATTAAATGATAGATTAAGATGAGACGAGTACCCGCATGGCGGATTCATATTCATATTACTTTAGTAAATACAAAAAATGTAGATGGCGAGATTACGAATAATTTTGAGGATTGTTTGAACGCACAGTTTTATATGTAGCAGACAACTGATATAAGATATCACTGAATGATTTATAGCAGCTGAAATTGATAACTATTTTGTTAATATTAAGAATGAATAAATGAATGCATTAATTTGTTTCAGATCATAAAGACCTCGAACATTGTTAATTACAATAGCAGTGAAAACCTAATGGTCGACACTTGAGAAACCTTTAAATCGAGGGCCCAAAGCGCGAACTGGAGGCATTTACAACAGATTTTTAAAGTGATATTGCGTATTAGAAATAACTTAACACTACTTTACGGTGAAGCAAAACATCGTAGATAGTTAGATACTACTATTATACATACATGGCAGTTACAAAAATGGTCTCAAAGGTGTGTGTGAAGTCTACCAATTCGTACGTTATTTCGACCAATTCATTTCGAGAGAATACCCGTTCCCAACAGTGGGACAACAATAAGATTGACGAGATTAACACTACAAAAAAGGCATCATGCATTTATATACTTTTTAACGAGTCACATAATTTCGAAACTGCTAACACCACTCTCATCAGCATTCTAAAATGTTTGCCAACAAAACCAAATATTCTTGCTTCTGGATAGTTTAACTAGAACAAGGTTGCGACGATTGGAATTCCGAGCATGATGAACAGCACCACATCGTTAGATATTCCAAATCCACTGACCCACATAATGGTCGAAAACGCCCGGTTCAGTTATCGACAACGTAAACACAAGTAGAACCAAATTCACACATCTGTTTCGGCCACATGTCGATATGATGCAACAAACCATATATATGGTAATTGAATATTGAAAGATCGTGTGCTGTTTAAAAAATGTAACAGGAAAGAAATAGACCATAACATGTAGTCTAAACATCGTTTATTGAAAAATGAAGGCACTCTTGCACAAATTTCACTATCAAGAGTGAGGAATATATTTAATATCCTCACGGTAAGAATTAATGCATTGTAATAAACAATTTAACCAAAGTTATAATAAAGATGAAAATCATAAACAGATATGATAGTATTGTACAAACAATTCCTAATGAATGATGTTGATTTGATGTAGCCAAACTAGAAAGCAAATTTAATCTAGAGTTGAAGGACTAGTTTTGTGAAGAAACTTCTAAGTCTTAATGGTAACTTCTATCCTCGAAGTAGGATACAAGTTACCACTATAGGAACACACGATAAAATTAATCCATCAGTTAGTAGTATAAATATTAGTCAAATTTTATATGATGTAAATTAGCAGAACACAGTCGATTTTGAAAATACCGCGATTAACAGGGCATATTACGAAAATTTCTAGCAACGTTTCCGCGTTCAAAAAAGTGTCTGTCCACGTTTCACGAACAGAATTCCTAGGCCACGTAACATCCCGAAATACATAATTCACGTTTAGCATTGTTTTGGCGTAAACACGTTCCAGAGATCCGCGCTGGCGTGTCGCCAAACACTTCATGAAGTCCTATTTCCGTGGGTCGGAACTGTTCGACACTATCTGGGACCAATGATCTGTGAGCGAAGCGGTTTATACACCGAAATTGATATTTAATGCGCTTTTAACGTTGTATTTATTGATTGAAAACTATATCTGACCCTTAGGTCTGTTATACCCACAGTGGTTTATGAACGATAAAATTCAAAGGAAGTCGGTTAAAACGTGTGAATTTCTGGAGTTTTCTAAACATGAAGTGAATATAGATAAGAATTTAAATATTGTACAAGGTGGTAGAACCATTGTAGTTCGACCAGGGAGGTACCACCGCCGCACCTATTTCTAGCAGAAACAGTTCTTGCGCTTCGGTAGAAGGGTTTGGTTGCCGGTTCACTTGTATTTGCGGCGAACATCCTAGTCCTCGAAAGTAACAACGCATCGGTGATCGACTTCAGATAGAACTCCTTTTCTATATGAAGTTGCTTACAGATATCCATGGGCAGCAGTTATCACTTACTATCAGGAGGACTGTACGCTCGTTTGCTACTTCAATCTTATTAAAAAAAAAATGTGTTCGACACCACAAGTCTAATTACTCGTTATTTTTTCTTTAACATTAGGTAAAGCAATTAGGCACATATCCAATCTGATGTTGAAATGATTGAAGCCATTTTATATGTACTTTTCCCTATCGTATAAATTAATTGTATTTGTAACTAAAATCATAACTTACATCACCTTTGATCAAAAATAATTCTCACGATTATAAATTATATCACACTCCGACTACATCATCTCATTGGTCTTTTCTAATAATCTTGGGATTTTATTGGATGTAACATCGAAATTACGACATACAAAATTGGGCCACGCCGAGCCCTTGACATGAGTGTTAAATGGAATGCTACTTTTTAGGGTTCCGTAACTAAATGGGAAACAATAAGAGCCCTATAATTTTGTTTGCTGTTTGTGTGTTTGTTGTATTTAGTTTTAATCGGAGACAAATGTTAAAATATGAATAGAATTTGGTATGAAGATGTTTTCTATGAGCTATATGATTTTATCAAGTGTGCATGGATGTAGAGATGATGAAATGAAAAGAGTTACGAGGTTCATTTCGTATAATAACTATAGCTTAAAATCTTGGGAGTAAATGTTCAGTAAAAACACACCTATATTCTATGAACTAGCGAAATGGCGAAGTATAGGAAAGCGCTCCTTTATATTAAAATTAATTTATTTTAAACATTCTCATACTAAGTCTAAGTATTATTTTTAGTTAGTTTGAGTTAAAGTATTTATTTTGTTTTTTGGTCTAAATAAAGATTATAAATTATAAATTATATAGTTATAGTTACTACAACTCACTTTCCCTGTTCAATATAAAACGTTTATTTCGACTACGGAACCATCAACTGCTCGTGTTTCATACTCTTAGCAGATTCTTATGTTCAAAACGCGCTATTTAAAGAGATACGACTAATGCGATTACGTCAAATCGTAATTTTAGTAGAAAAACGTAGATAGACTCGATACATCGCTTCAAATAGAAATTCCCATCAATTTAACGCATACTATATGATACTAAAATATATAAATAAAAAATAAATAAAAATAATAACTTACAAGGGATTCGCACACACTTGCCAAAACTTTCACAAACACACAGACACACTAACACATTTTACTACCACACTATCTTAATTTTTTACTACAAAACCACCATAATAATAATCAACATTATCACTAACACGACTCTTCAACACGCGCGATTCCTACTCCACATTTCGTTCGCATTATTATTAATCCTATCTATTATTAATTTACAATTTCACTATTAATAAACATCGATTATTAAGCTTGTATATATTTTCACTATTAATAAAGATCGATTATTAAGCGTGTATGTATCTTATCGATACGGAAAACAATAGGGACGATCAAGCGAACGCATGCCTTGATCGTACGCGACGGAGCGACTGACCGCCTAATTTCTTAGCATACGTAAAGTAACCATTTATTTTCTCAAGAAATCGGGAATGTTAGCGAGAAAAAAAGGATGACGTATAATTTAATATCTATGAAATCTTTTCATTTATTTTTATTATATCGTTCCTAATTAATAAAATAATATCCAGGAAACATTAACTTCTAAGTGTATAGGACACTTAAATGTACCTTCCTAGATTTATACTGCTATTTTTATTGATTTTATTTTTTTTAATTACTGCTTGCTACGTTGAAAGCACAGACAACCTGTCTGTGATTGAAAGCAAGTAAGAGATAAATAAAAAAGCGTAACAACATATAATTTAACATTTACGCTATCGTATTATTTTTATATATTAGTATGTTATAATTACGTGAGATTATCTTAAATTTAAAATTAAGACTATCTTCTTACGACCGTATAAGTACATTTACCTATTTTTATGGTTTTTTGAAAAAAGGATACGTTCAATGCAATAAACGAACAGTGTGTATCCATCGATACTTTTCACTTAATTGACCTGATAATAATTATTATCTTTATTTATTACAAGTGAACTCTTCTCATATATGTTTCATTATTTAAAATATTTCATATGAACAGATACAACTGACTTATATAATGGTAATTAGGTTTTACTAATAATGATAATGTTCTCGACGTTGTTGGAGCTATTTTATACATGTACAAGTCTTCAGATTGCAAATTAAAATATAGGTAAGTTTTTCAGTTAACATGTAGCTGATTTGTAGATCTACATACAAATATTGGGACATTGGGGAGGGCTAACCCCAAAGCAGGACTGTACCCATTTGAAGACGTGTGGTCACCATAGCGATACGCCAAGACGCTTAAAAACATAGTCTCGTAATGTACCATATGCTTGTGCGACCAACGATCCATCATCATGAATTACTCTGTCCTATTACTCGATGTGTTATTATTTTATATTTTTAAAATGAATTATTGAACCGTTAGGCCATATGCTTACTTGTGGAGTAAAATGACAAGTAAAATAGTTAATATTATATATATCCTACTGTTTTTCTCGCGGCTCCACCCGCTTGGGTCACGTTTACCACGGTAAATTATTTATATATGTCAATATAACTCATACACTATATACATATGTATAAGTTTCATCCAATCTCCTTCAGTAGATTCTGCGTAAAATAGTAAGAAACACATATACATCCCTACATTTTTCCGCATTTATAATATGAGTAAGATATATTCTATTGATAAATATAATATCATAAAATAAAACGAATTGATACTAATGTTATTACATATTTGTCAGTTTTGCGATCACTAGTGGTATTAGTGGTCTTTGGCACGCTCTACAGCCCAAACGGCTTGACGGATCGTGACGTATGACATATCATTAGAATCGTATCAGAAATCTCTCTGTAAAAAAATGGCGCCTGGAAATAGAGGCAAGGGGAGGGTGGTACATTTTTTTACTGTGACGACAATATGAATATCGGGGGAATATATATAATAAAGGGGGGGAAACAAAAATTCCAAAATATAAAATATAACATCACGTGATTAATGGACGGCCCCTTACTCAATCACATCAGAACGGCAGACTTCATAAAATTTGAGATAGAGATATTTAAATTATAGTCTGGTATAACATATATGTAGGTTACTTATTAAAATGAAAAAACTATAAGGTGTCCGTGGGATAATTTGCTATTGTTTTTAACTTAGTAGTGTTCGCATAAGGGTCAGAAAATTACATAGGCTACTGTTTATCCCGAAACAATGTACGGACGAAGCATATGCTTAAAAAGAGAAAAAACGAGTTTAAGCGCATTTGAGGAAGGTGTATCAAGTATAAAGTATTGGATTGGATTAAATTGGATTGTGGAGTCGTTGCTTGAGTCGAAAAACGTTCGGTTATATGTATGTCACATTTTTTAAACGCGAGTAAAACCGCGGGTTCAGCTAGTGTCATATAAAAAAGCGTACCAGTTTTGTTCTTTCGAAAGTTCCACAGACTAAGACAAAGGCCTCAAGAAAGGAGTATAGCAATTAAGACACAGTTGGTAAAAGTGGCAAAGCTCTCCGCTGAGGGGGTTATAAAGCGCGATACGTCACACCGCCGGTTGAAACGTACTTGGCACATTTTGTGGCAACTCTGCGGGATTTCTAACATTAATCTTTTCGACGAAAAACCATTGACGTATTGAAATAACGCGCTCTACACTCATAGCCCCATTCTAGGATTTCTCCGGTGTCATGGGTGCCATGGAGACACACACACAGGAATACACAAACATCCAGACCCAAAGCTTAAATTTATCATTCAGATGTCTGTCTGGCCGGGGATCTTCCGGGTTCGATCCCCGGCCAGACAGACACTTAACTCCGTTCCTTTTACTCCTAATTTCCTTTTTTAAGATCAGTTGCAAGTTTAGGTATGCATGTTTCAGTATTCAGGAGAAACGTAATAAACGTGAATCCAGTTTTGGAAATAGGCTTTTCATGTATCGAAATTAGTTTTTGAAGTGGAACTTTTAGAATCTTTGTGATTTAAAAACTCGATAAAACGAAAATGCGTCACGAAAGCACTTCTCGGCGCTACAACTAGATGGCGCTTTGTGAATGACGATAACGATTTTACTTCGTAACTTGTATAAGATATCATGTTTGATATATGCGAAATAAGATGTCAGAATACGGGCTGGAATGATTACTTAATCGTTTTTTTTAAAGATGCATAAGTATTTATAATCTTATACACAGAAATATTTTATTATTTATTATTATTATATTATTGTATGAATTGCACAAACATTTTTTTTTACAGAAACAAAGCACGCATTACACAGAACGTGATACATATTAATAACAACAAGTTATTGCAAAGAAACATTAATAAACACACAAATACTCATAAACAATGACGCAAACTGCGGTTGAAGTTCAACTGTTACGAGCCATGTGGGACCGTTTAATAACTCCATGATTATTCATTTCTCACGACGTTCTAAATCAATTTATGTCGACACTAGTTTATGACATTTGTAATGGTTCAATTAGTAACATTGTTAAAATAGTTTAAAAAAACGCGACTGCGTAAAACGACCTTTTTGTTCATAATGATATAATTATACGACCCGCGTGGCCGAGCGGTCACCATACTGGTCTGACGCACCATGAGTCACGGGTTCGAGTCCCGGCCAGACAGAAATATGAATGATGAATTTAGATTTCTGTTGTGTCTGGGTGTTTGTGTATTCGTCTTTGTGTGTCCATGGAATCCACAACATAGGAGAAAATCCTAGTGTGGGATTATGAGTGTAGAAAGCGTGTGCGTATTACTTATCTAATTTAAGGCTTTATATGATTTTTCGACCAAATAGTCAAGCAAACTGGGACGATTCTAATGATATGTCATACGTACAATCCGTCAAGCCGTTTGGTCTGTAGCGCATAAGATATGTACATAGGTACATACAAACAAACATGCACTCGAAAAACATTAGATATTTTTTTGCCATTTTGATGCTCCCTCCCCCTTGGTGATACATGGTGAGGTTTAGGACTACCCCCCCCCCCCCCCATATCACGTGTATTTTTTGTAGCCATAAAGAATGTAATTTACGTTAATCTTTATAAAATACA
>DWNE01003270.1:0-16991 GCA_018249875.1 Cecropterus toxeus | reverse complement strand
AAATCAATTGGAATCAATTTTCGAATAAAATTTGATTCCAATCATATGATAAACGTAATAGAAACTTAATTAAATGTTTAGAAAATTAGAATCATTACTTTATAAATGTATGTTTTTATTGATTATAAAAATGTAAAAAATATCAGAAAATGAAAATTTTAATATTAACATGAAACAAAAAAAATACTTATAAAAATGTTATAAATTTTATAAACTGAAGGATGCGTACTAAAATGAACTGACACGACTCGATAACAATTTTTATAATATCGAAGATGATGTAGATTATGATAATGTTTGCGCAACGGATGGTGATAAAAACTGTCGTCCGTATAAATGTTGTAAGATGGGTGTTTTTGCTTCCAACTCGTTTGAAACTGAAGAATGCAGCGCTCATCTGCAATTTGAAAGGCTTTGTCTTTACAATGATCCAGATTTAAAAACAATTATTGTAGAATGTTGACGAGCTTTTGACACAATGGATTTTTTTGTTGAAATATTAGTTTGGAAATGAACTTAATGGATATTGAAATGTTTTGTCTAACACAAATAAAATCTGCGTTTTGCTATCTATATAGTCTTTCACTGTTAAGCATATTTTATGTTTAAAGTTAGTATAACCGATATTATTTATTATGTAGGATTAAGTTTTATAATTTTTACAATAAAGTAAAGATGATAGAACTCATTTACGTACTTAGTATTACAATATTAAAATCCCACAGTTATTAAATCGAATATATCATAAAACTACGGTCTGAATCGGTCACCTGTTTTTTTTATTACACCAACTTCGCAAATTTTACGGAGACATTTTCTCAAAAGTATTTTTGACGCTAAAGAGCAACAAAACTTTCATCAGCATCATCTATAAAAAAATTCAAACTACCATAAGATACTGCGACCACCTTTTTAGAGGAACTTTTATCTCGAGGGATCTAGTTCAGCCATACTTTAGAATACGCTACGAAAGCTCTACCTTGTAGACTGAAATATTACAGGTATTACCGGTATTTATGCTAAGGCGCGGATAGTTGTAAATAACTAAAGCCTAAGACAGCTATCGATGTAAACTTGAAACCTATTCCTGGTTGGAGAATTGTAACACTTTATAGACATTCGTATCAGACGAATGGTGTTCAATGTTTATGTTATTTATTGCATAAAGTAGATTATTCAGGATATAGTACTAGTTCAACGATCCAGTGGAGATTAACTAGTAGAGAGTATCAACAAAATTGCAGTTTGTGCAAATGTTAATGGTTATTTTAATTGTGCGATGGTTTAGAATAAAAATCAGCTAAGTTCGAGTCGGACTCGCGTACGAAGGATTTCATACTTTAAATATTTATTTTATTTTGTTTTTAGAAATTTGGAAATACATAATTTGTGAAATTTTCATCTGTTTACGTATCACAGTTAATAAGATAAATCCTGGTGACAGACAGACGGACAGCGAAGGCTTTGGGTATGGAATCCCAAAAATATGTCTGTTAAAATATGCTATTTTTTGCAGAACCAACAATAGTGTTACGGGCAGTATTTTTATTGTTGGTAGCATTACCCGATAAAGCCCGACCTGAAATAGTACACGAAGTCTACCTAAGTACGTTCGAATATAGAATAACGGTATATACCGCTTTTATGGCATATAGATGTATCGGTGTAGCCTCAGTAAAACCAATTAAATTATTAATGTAAAACATGCTTTTGAAAAATACAATAATGTAACAATACAATACAATAATGTAATGTAGTGCAATAATGTAAGTGGTGATTTAATAAGCACCCATGGACTTCATCTTACTCGTGTGAATTAGATGAGTGCATAGAATGTATTTGTATGTAGTAAATAGACACCCACTATTTACTACATACAAATACATTTAATGAATACTTTCGTAAACGGAAATAATTCAAAAACAACTGTTTTCAACGCAAATACTGATATGTAATATGCGTTACCGAGTTCGGTATGAAATTTCCAAAACTAATCAAACTCTCCCAAAACTACTGTTCGCTACAAAACCAAATTATAATTGAATAACATATTATCAGTTTATCAAACAACTGTACACATTAATAGCGAATGTTGAAGTAAAATTTAAACAAAGTTACTAAGCAAAAACCTAATTACGATTCCAACATTAACACCAGCCATTTAAGATTTATTGAAATTTTGTTAAAGTTCCGCTACGTCATAATGATGGCAATTACGGCGTAACTTAAGTAATTTGGCGGAAAAAACTGTTAATTACTCGGTTCTTACCTCTTGCGTAATTATAATTAATTTGTGCGGGAAAAACAAACTCGTTATAAAAGCGGCCGTGCAGGTGCTACATTTGCGATTTTGTACCAATTTGTACACGAAGACGTCTGGTATTATTATAATTATCTTTAACGTGTGTTCATTAATTATCTTCTAATCTTCTTATCTCCACTCGAATGCCCATCATTAAACTTTAAGTAATTAAAAACGAAAAAGACCATAATTAATTGAATATTGGTTATTTAACCGTGCAGAGGATCACCTGATCGCGTTCTAAATCCATAAAATTCACTAGTTACACAATTCTTTCATATATACATATTTTTTCCTCAAAATTTAGTTTACTACATTAATTTTGTGACTTATCTAATTAAGAAGCCTTACAACGCTTTTGTTTTAAGGAATCATATTTTGCCTTAATTTTCATTAGACATTCATTTGAGAATTTAGAAATAGTCTCACCCGTTTCTCTCCATGTCAATGAATTTCGTGTCAATGAATTGCAATGTGTCAGTGGATTGTCCTCTAATAAACGCGGGTGAAACTGCGTGGCACAGCTAGTGTTTAATAATCATAAAGAGAAAATAGCAAACGAGCATGCAGTCCACGTTTTGGTACGTAGCGACTACCCATGGACATCTGAAATCAAGGTAAGATCAGTCTTACTTGAGGTCATCCATAGATGCATTGCCACCATTGAGGACAAGGTTGGAACACCTCGGATAAGTATGTCCACATTCTTTAGACCAGAACACAAGAGAGCATAACACTGCAGGCTGTTATTAGGCAGAAAGGAGTGTGGCGATGGCGCTACTGGAATCGAATCACAAGGAGTTCTTACTTTAATACCACGTTATGATTCTTAAAAACTAAAACTAGTAATATCATTAAAAAAACTGTAACAAGAAGCCTGACTGCCTAAAACGATTTTGTATTTATCATGATATGTAATTAATTTAACGTTTTTTTTTTTGGGTTTTTGTCAAAATATTGAAGTATAATTATAATTTATAAGTATATTTAGATATATCTATGTACCCTAATTATAATATATATGTATGTATTTACTAGCTTTCATTTGATACCCATATTGTCGTAATAGTAAAAAAACGTCCCTCCTCTCCCTTTTTCCTCTATATCCAGCCGCCATTTTTAAAAGTTACATAGCCTAAGTCACTCTACAAACTGAGACGATTCTAATGATATGTTACACGTCACAATCCGTCAAGCCGTTTGAGATGTAGCGCGTGCTAAAGAAATTGACATACATATATACAAACAAACATACATACACACCCTCGAAAACATTAACCTCCTTCTGATGCACTCAGGTAATAAAGTTCTTATATTGGATCTATTATTGAAAAAAGTTGTTGTATGTTTTTATTGACTTTGAAATAATGAATATCATCGGTCCAAAAGTAGAACCTTGACGAGTTCCAATAATTACCTTCGTACAAATTGTTTAAAATCCGCTCAAAACAATTGCGACGAGCAAACGATTGTAATTGTCGCTTCTTGTATCATTATCCTCCACTTTAATATGTTAATCAGCATTTTTGACAAGGCAGCAGTTGGCGTGTTTAGGGTTCCGTACCGAACGGGTAAAAACGGGACCCTATTAGTAAGACTAGCCGTCTGTCTGTCACCAAGCTATATCTCTTGAACCGTGATAACTAGTTAGTTGAAATTCGCAGATGATATATGTATATACATACATATATCATCTGCGAATATCATAGAGGCAACAGATATCTGTTGCCTCTATGACAACAAAATATGAATAAAAACAGTATAAAATAAATATTTAAGGGCCCCCTTTAATATTTTATTTTGTTTTTAGTCCCATACGAAAGACGTGATTGCTTGCTATAACGGCAACAGGTAGACGTTTGAAATATTCGTTGAATATTTAGTTACATGTATATTCACTTTCAAAGTAAATAATTAAATTAAAATAAAATAAATATTTGACGACCCGCGTGGCGGAGCGGTCACCATACCGGTCTGACGGCAATAGGTCCCGGGTTCGATTCCCGGCCAGACAGAAATACGAATGATGAATTTAGATTTCTGTTCTGGGTCTGGGTGTTTGTGTATTCGTCTTTGTGTGTGTCACACAGGAGAAAATCCTAGTGTGGGGCTATGAGTCTAAAAAGCGTGTAATAAACCTACTAATCATATATACCACACAAAGCACATTTACAAGGTTTTGCCACCCATTAGCTAGATCTAACTACGTATTCACAACCATAGTTATGATACCTAATGTCATTAATTGAACAAAGAGAACGTTTTACATGGTCATAAAAGTATGTTTCCAGTGACCGTAGTACACAAACTTATAGAACTATGTTACTCTGCCGATATATCTACAAAATCAATGTTCGTTAACCGCAACAATGAAATGTCAAATGTATGTATGTATTTAATGTAATGTATGTTTCCAGTGACTAGTACACAAACTTATAGAACTATATTTTTTGGCGGTATATTTACAAAATCAATATATGTATGTAAATTAGCCGTAACAATGAAATGTCAACGTTTGAGGCACCATCACCAAATTTTATAACGCGACGACGTTGGGTTTACGTCTAATTGTGACCATCCAGATGTGTAGCACAAAACTTCGTAATGACTAAATGATGTTCTTGTAAGATAAGTATTTGAAACTTCACATAAACACCTAAGCTCGTCTGAAACTAGTGAATGGTTAATTTTTTATCATATTTAGATTCGTTGTTGTTGAAGGATACTGGGTGTACTGGGACTATCAATATTATGGGTATGACAACGATTTAACTCCTTACACCACCAGTATCTAACGATGGCAAGACTGGCTTGTGAAAAAATAATGAGAATATAATATATAAGGTGTACAAAATTTCTTAGACAATATTTACGGCGTTGGTTACAAGAAAACAATCAGCAATAAATTTATAATAAGGTAGAGCAATGAACATGCATTAGAGTCTAAACCATTCTGGGAAACACCCGGGGTAAGAAATGGTACATAAATGTGTCGCGGTACATTTCCAATTAATATAAATATTTACGTCATTCCCCCACCCAGGATGACTAAGTAATAATAATATTTTTTTTAATATAATATTTTTAAAGGCAATCGTTTATTTTCAGTCGCTTCGCTTTAATGTTTAAAAGAAGGTTGATGACCTGCAATAAAAATGCGCCATAGTCACGTACCTAATTCAGAAATCATTACATCATCTACAAATGTTTTTTGGAAACAACATCTTGATTTGCACACATATTTGAAAGAACCTTTTTAATAGATGCTATGGAAAATATATTTGTAACCGCAGAAATTATCCCACTGCAAACAGACTTATTCTTAATTGTTTATGTAAATAGCGATGATACATGAATAATATACACATGATACGTGCACTTTACGTATTTATATTCAATTGCGTTATATCATTCGTAAGTACTTTGTTGCAAAATAATAAGTAATACGTAATTAAGCAATGAGTATTTCCAGTCCGCTCATTTGCGTTGCATGTGATCTTAAATAACTAAGTAAAAAGCTCCATGGCATGGCACCCATACTAATGTTAATATGTATATGTACAACTTTTTAAACTATTTCCTTCTGCACACTTACTGCTAGAAATAAGTTGGGCGGGACCACCACCACACTTATTTCTAGCTTAAAGCAGTTTTTGTGTTTCGTTGGAAGGGTGTGGCTCCCAGCTAACTTATATATGAGGCGACCATCTTAGTCCTCGGGAGTAGCGACGTGTCTACGATTAGCTTCAGATAGAACCCCTGTTCTATATGAAGTTGCTTACACATGACCGTGGGCGGCAGTAACCACTTACCGTCAGGTGGACTGCAAGCTCGTTTGTTACTTCAATCAGCTAAATAAAAAACATCGTTAACTTCTTTATTCAATCAGTTTCTACAAGTAACATGAAGAAAAACACGTTTATTAAAAACCACAGTCGACAGTACCATGGTTGTACCCATAATCCTTGCCAGAGGATTTGTTTACGGATCATAAAAACCTTTTTAGGCGCGACTCGTATAAACAACTAAATAAGTATATTTAGGTTGATGACTATACTGCAATGAAACTTCCCTGTTCTCCTTATTAGGCGGATAACGAAACAAGATATGCTGAATACTAATGACCGACTGAAGTATCGGCTTCAGCCCGTTATGCCAAAAATGAATTCGGCCGCAGTTCCGGTTTGGTCGATACTAATGTGTCATACAATACATTCATGAAAAATTGGTTTCCTAATATTAAAAGTGTTTGTATAGAAAATTTTCACGTTGGTTATACAAAGAATGATATTTCAGATTATTTTTAAGTGAACTACATAAACTTCGAATCCAATATTTAGTAGGTTCAGCTTGGTTATGGTTGATAATATTGTTCCGATCGCTCGTAACTGAATACACTTACGACGTTAAATTGAATATTACTGTTTTGTAACTGACAAATTTGAATACGTGTATGATACACGTATTCAAATTTGTCAGTTAAATGCATTGCACACAATAATAATTTTGAGTTAGAAAGTTATTCTTATAAAAGGAAAATGTGACAAAAGGGGCTTTAGTGATATTTGGTACAGACGTTGCATGGTTTAATAATGTAGATCTTCCTACATTATACTAAAATCCTAAGTTAAAGTTATTAAGTTAGTGCAAAAAAGTATTAATGAATATTTATTTAATAGACCGTTGCCCAAATTAAATGACATGATGTCGTATGAAAGTTTGTTTTTATTTCTCTTAGAGAATAAAAAAACATAATTATGTGATAAGTTTATATTTTAATCTGATATACGTTATTGAGCGTGACATTTATTATTAATGATTATACTATTTACGTCAATATTGATTTATCGAAATTATCACTTTTTTCATGATAAATATAACATTGTACGAATCTGAATGGAAAAACACCGAATCCTTATAATTAACATGTGTTTGAGACACCTGTTTTCTATGAGACTATTAGTAGAGACTATTTACAAACTATATTATAAAAATGATATTTGGTAGATAAGTCTCAATTTCTGAGATATGAAAAATTAAGTGCGTATAGTAAATTTGTGCGTATGGAGGTTGAGATAAATAGTTCTTTAAAATTACTTATAATATTGATAAAATAAATATAGGTTCCGAATAAGGAACCCTCAGTTTGCGTGGTTCAATACGAACTTAGTCGCTTTTCATTTATTGTCGAGGTTCAATAACATCTCTTTATTTATTTTCAGCTAATTCGTGAGACCAATATCATTCGTCATTCCCATTATAATTTTCTATTTACTTCACCCACAAACACACTAAGATTAATGTAATAATGTATTCGTATGGGACTGATCGAAAATAACCCTTATTAAGATTTATTATGGTAATATGTGAGTAGTAAGCATTATACACATATAAGTAACACTCTCGTAGTATTCCAAGTAAACACAATAACTAAATATTATAGAAGGTAGATTATTATACGTAGGCTTTTTTTCTAAAAAATAATATTAGGAAAATAAACTATTCCAAATATATAAATTATTATTGAATGACAAAGATTTGATGCGGAAAAAATACATTTAAATAGTGTAATACATAATAGAGAATAAATACAGCGTCGTTTATTAAACTTTGTTAGTTTTATAATAATGAATATGAAACTCTACAAACATTTTTGTACAGCATTTTGTAAGCACGTAAAATTAGCATAGGTTCGTAGCGAGAATTAATTCACTTAGTCCTTCGAGCCGGATAATGTAAGGCATGAACGTTGTTAATTATGTTGGTAGAGCGGCGGATAATTTGAAATAAGTATCTACTGAAAGTTTAATTGAAAAATATTTTCAAAAGCTAGATTATTTTGGAATACAGTACTGCCTTTCAATAAAATGTAATACAAATGAGGACACACATTCGAAGACAAAGTGCATTTTAGGATTACATTCTGAAATCACGAATATTATATGATACAATGAATACTTTTCATACACTTACCTCAGTCTTCGTTATTCGATGTCGTGCTAATTTAACAACAGCAAAGTTCCCCTTGCCGATGGTCCTCTCTATGTCGTAGAAGCCCACCCTGATGGGGGTTTTCGCAGGACGATCGCGATCCGCCATTGTTGCTCTCGAAATCTTCAGACTCGACATGAAATCTTTAACACCTCACCGATTCAAAGATTTACCATATAACATAATACTACTCTCAACGAATACTAGTCAGTCGTAACACTATCCATTGTCAACTAAACGCACCAACATCAAACGACCTACTTGTGCACACAATAAGTCTATTTTTCATCAACGTCACTCAATAAATTACATTTAGATATTTGGATAAACGTAATACTCGATATTGATACCTAACTGTGCCGTAGTGAATTAGAAATGTAGGTATCAAAGGTATTGCATCGGAGTTCGATGTTCAATAAAAACATAAATGTTTACCAACTGTTTTAGGTCCATATGTCCATAAATATACAAGGATTTAATAATCCAGCACAACGTTAAGTGTACAAAATATTTACATTAAGAATTAATAGAAAATCGCGCAGAGGCGGCGTGCGCGTATCGTATGCTAGTAACACATCACGCCGCCGCCTCACCGGCTGTCAACCGGGTACTGAACTCTCGTTTCGACTACTCGAGTCGAGTGGCGAGTGAGCGAGACTCGAGTCGAGTACTCGTACAGACGGAAAATACAGAATAGAGTAGAACACTACGATACCTACCTGCTGCGACGCGGCACGCGTCAGGCGTTTTTAGCGGCCATGTTGCTTTCCTTCATGACGTAATCCGCTTGTAATCGTAATATTTTATTATTATAAGATAATAATTTTGTTCATGTAGAAATACTACATATTATGGACACCATAATATATGTAAATGCTAGTTTAGCTATTAACAAGAAATATTAACTTCATTTACTTATAAATTTTTATGGATATAAAAGTGCCAATTAACTCAGAATTATTACATAAATCACACGCACATTTTGTGCATTATTAGTTCTTTTAGACGTACTAAACTAATAACTATAATAACATTACAGATTGGTAAAATTAATATTTGAAACTTAGATTATAATTTTATTAGGATAATTGTTCATTATTCCTTCCCTTGGTTTATATTTCTAAGATCATCACCTCGACCGTAGAAATATAGTTGCAGTTCTTCTCTAATACCGCCATTTGTACACAATAGTTATAATGAATGGTGAAAAGGAACCTACCTACTCCATATAAAATATCTATTTTATACGTCTATAAGTTGGTATGATAAGAATTAATAATGTATTCTTTTAATGTTATATAATTTCTCAAATTGTTAAAAATATGCGTTTTACACTATATTATATTTTTAAGTTTTGCCGCTTTAAATTAATATGCGCCTATGTAGCATAAACTATTACCATAGACTTCAGGTAAATAGGATGTCTACACTTTGCAATTGGACAATTCGAGTAAATGTATGGTTTGATTGCGTATATTTTTTTGGTAAATTCATAAATAATAAATAGTATTTTATTGGAGAAATTACAAAGTTTTAATTTTAAATTAAGTTATCTTGTAAACAGATATAAACGCTTCCGGTCATGAGAGTCTATATTATAGATTTTCTATGACATAAAAATATAATGCCATATCCACACGCTTGCCGAACCTCAAAAAGCCATCACAAATTAAAAAGTAATATAGAGCGTTTGCTTGGTTTGTATAGGCTTGCAAGCACTTGGAACTTTGTCGCACGCGCTTACGATCCATTCACAAATTTGCGCACACTCAGTGAACTCAGACACGTTTGTGTACTGGTGCGAATAGATGTGCGTTTGTCTTGTGTAAAAAATGTGTGACCGTTTGTGTGAAGAAAACTTAACCTTCTTGGAATGTTACGCAAAAGTTAAAAAATAACTGATGCATGGAGTCGCCTTAGTACGTCTTTGAATATACCGGTAAACGTATTGAAAACTAAGAAGGAAATTGTTATGATCATAAAAATACAGAAAATAAATATTACTAACTTAAACCAAATGTTATGGCTGAAACACGTATGCGGACGTCGGACAAAGTATTGATGGAGTTTGCAATGAAACCATTTTCTAGTATAATAATGCAAAGTAGATGTTATCTATTCATCGTCCATTACCATGTCGATCGAAGGTTCCACTCTAATATGAGCGCGTTTTTTTTTAATTTACCCTAGCTATAGTTATCACTACCTCTATCTAACGCTTTTCTACGGACACTTAAAGGCGGTTCATCTTTAATATCATAACATTAGTTCCTATTAATAATAATATTGTAATATTCAATTAGCCATGAATCAAATTTAAAGTAGTTTCAATTATAGTTGTTAAGACCCAAAGTTAAAAATTTAGTGCCCTGAGTACACTGTGGTTAATGGGCTTTTAATTGTTATGTATTTTAGTATTTTTAACTAATTCATTACAAAAATATCGGAACAAAAACATTGTATAAATTTATTAAAATTACAATAATTACAATTACAAAATTACAATAATACAATGCTGATTACAGCATTGTATTATTTTTAAATGATTCAATCGAAGCTAACGACTAATTATGTTTACATATAAACCGAACGTATATCTCTTACAGGTTTATACTAAGAAGCTTAATATCACACCAACTATGGACATTAAAACATTCCACACAATGGATAATGAGTGTAAGTAAAACGCTATTAATAGTACTTAGTGACACTAAACACAAAAACAGAAAATTCAACATAACAACAGTACGAATTGTTTACATTTATACTAAATCAAAACCTTTTTTACAATACTTGAATTTATTTGCGACAATATCGTCCATAATTGTTAATTCCATTTACTCTGTATTCCTCACCTGCCAACTTTTTACTTAATTTTGTATTGTCTGTGGCAACACCATTCTTTTTTTGCAATGTGATTGTGGAGGGCATAAACTTAGACTCCTTGTAGATTTAAAATAATTTTCTTGAAATATTTTCATATGTCCCATTTTAAATTGATAACTTTGGTACTAAATTTAATTCTAACCTAAGAACTCGACTAGGTCCTGTCAAGTCACCTTCGGTAACGAATCGAAGTAATACTTTTGTACCAAGATGTCGGTGATACTCTTCTACGATTTTGACAAGAAAATGTTTGTATAATCGCAAAAGCTTTCGTGTTAGTCATATGAGCTTATGATCTTTTGAATGTGTACATAGAATAGATAGAATAACGTCATTATGGATCAACTCTCCAACGATAATGTACAGAACGTCAAGTGCAATCAGAATAGCACGAGCACAAAAAACAAAAATAAAAAGGCCAAAGATCCTCCGGAAACGACTGATGAAATAAGTATAGCGAGCGATGAGTTATGTGAGTCTTTAGTTAATTCTCTTCAAATTAACAAAGTCAGTAGCAACCTAACGAATGGGACTAGTGTCCATTCGACCGATAGTGTGGAACTCGAGACGCCGGATGCACAAGTGGCTTCTCCCAGCGAAGGCGTGGAAAATGTAAATAGTGTACAGTGTTGTGACGATGCGGTCGGGTCGGCCTGCGAGGACATCGGAGTCAGTTGGGTGCGGTACGTCGAGGACAAATGCGTAGAAGGTACACAGAAAGACAGTGTACATACCGGAGATAAGGAATACGACGACGAAGAATTCAAAATAATAGCATACGAATCTGAAATCCAAATGCCTGAAATAATGAGTCTAATACAAAAGGATCTCTCAGAACCCTACTCAATCTATACGTATAGATATTTCATACACAACTGGCCTAAGCTATGTTTTCTAGCAACGGATGCAAACGGGAAGTGTATCGGTGCCATCGTTTGTAAGCTAGATATGCACCGCAATGTTGTGAAGAGAGGCTACATTGCTATGTTAGCAGTAGATGAAAAGTATAGGAAACGGAAAATTGGGTCGAGGCTCGTCCAAAAAGCAATTCAGGTTAGTTCTTATGAGTTCACTTCTCTATTCAACCACTTCTATTACAGCTTTGTATAATACTTTTAACATATCTTGGGCTTACAAACAGATTACTTTTAAAAGTACATATATGATATCATGAGTGACTATAATATCTTTTTAAATAGTATGCAAATTGTGCAATTAGAATTTTTTTGATTCTTATTAGATATTTAAATGATTGCGTTTATTAAACTTAACTTTAATTCAATTAGCTTATGTTGAGAATGTAGTGTGACTAATTAAATACCATTAAGATAAAGCATGCAATCATTAATTGACGCATAAATAAGCTGATTAGTTTTTGACGATTAAACTATTTTCAGTAATCAGTTCATTATTTCAAGTTAATTCAAATGCAAGTTGTTTTTGTATTATAGAAATTGTAAACAACATATAGTTCATCTGATGGTAACTGCTGCCAATGAATGTGCAATGTCAACCGCAAATAGAATTAAAGTACATATCGACGGCAGAAAGCAATCTTGTCAAGTTGTTTACACTGTTGTTTGTAGACAGTAATAGGAGTAGTGGTGATTCCTTCAGTCTAACCATGTAGGGTTAGACCACATTTCCATATTCAAAAGTTATTCAATATATTTTTTTTATTTTTCCAGGTTATGATCGAAGATAATGCAGCGGAGGTAGTATTAGAAACTGAAATCACAAATAAGCCAGCACTGAAGCTGTATGAGAACCTCGGCTTTGTGCGGGACAAACGCTTATTTCGATATTATCTCAATGGTGTAGATGCGTTACGATTGAAGTTATGGCTAAGGTGAAATATGTAGGTAACAAATGAGGAATTCTCAATGTTGTGTTATATTTTTCTGAGAACTATACAGTCTCAGGCATATACATGTATGAAAGTGAACCCTACTGTTGTTATAATGGTATAACCTATGAGCCTGCCATGTGGATTTTAGCCAAATGTATAGTTTGTTTAAATTTTTTATTTTGATCATGTGATATGTTTAATTTTTCTTATTTATGTGTTGAAAATTGTTAATGAAATGTTTTCTGCAATTTCTTTTATATCTCGATTATAAGATTATAAATGGTTAATATCCTAAATGAAAATACACAACTTTGAAGAATATCATTTGCATTATTTTTATTTCATAGTCATTTTTCACTCATTCTTTAGGTGGTAGAACCAATATAGTTTGAATGGGGAAGTAACATGGCCACTCCTATTTCTAGGGTGAAATAGTTTTTACGTTTCGTTGGAAGGGTGAGGTTGCCTTGCTCACTTGTATATGAGGTGACCATCGTAGTCCTCGGGAGTAGGAATGCATCTGTGATCGACTTCAGATAGAACCCCTGTCCTATATGAAGTTGCTTACAGATGTCCATGGGCGGCAGTGACCACTTACCATCAAGTGGACTGCATGCTCATTTGCTACTTTAATCTGATAAAAAAAACCCTTTCATCCTTTGCTCCTTGAAAGTGCATTAAATTGCATTATACCCTAAATACATCTGAGAAATTTCATATTTAGCTTTCATATCTGAGAATCAATGTTTGCAAGTTTTATTATATTATCCCGTTTTGAATAAACTGCCATTGAATGAAACAAGATATACATAAATAACTTCCTGCAACTGTCATTTTAATAATGGAAAATTTATTATTGAATTGCAAAGATTATACCATTGTCAAACCATTACTGTCCCACTGCTGGGCATGGGTCTTCTCTCAAAATGAGAGAGTTCTATATTTTTCTATAATATGCAAAATTTACATATTACAAAAAATTATCATGCTGATCACCTAATTGTAAGTGGCCACAGGTGCTCACTGACAATAGCAATCAACTCTACATATAATAGAGGTTCTATCTGAAGTCTGTTTCATTTGCATTGCAATAAAGATGGTTACTTTGTATTTAAATTGACATCTGCACCTTTCTAACAAAAGATGGTGTGCTAAAAGGGGTGAATGAAGAAAGAAAATGTAATCTCACAAAACATTGCTTTATTCATCTTCAAATTGGTTATATACCAATTTTAAAAAGTGAAAGTAGCACTGTTAGTTGAAGCGCCATTGTATATAAATGTATTATTGACAGGCTTATATTGTCTTGTAACAATTTTAATTGCTTCATGTGCAATACATCCTCCCATGAATGCAGACATAGTGTGAAGTTCTACTCCACCATACCGACACATTTCATGGATGTGATCGTCCTTAGGGAACGGAGGGCAGGATATATCACTGAGTAGTTTTGATACGCATGTTTTCAGTATAGCTATATCTCCCTCTGGCTCCCATTCTCCCGGAGCTCTGCAGTGTTCAGATCTAAATGTTTCAGCTGCCCGCAGCAAGATATAATGGACCATCATAACATCAGGTTCTTCCAAGAACCTTGCAATGTAAGCCGCTACAGAACTGCTGGGCGGATATTCTATATTAATGTTAGAACCTTTCACTAGATGCAAGTCATGTGCATGTCGGCAGAACAACTTTACATCTGCTTCACTAATACTCTCACAGTGCAGTTGGGTGACAATTTGCTGCACTTTCCTATATACTATTTCAGCATCATTTGATGCTTGAGTTCTGTAAAGGTTTTGAAGCTTTATATAATGGTCCGTTGAAGCAGTCATATCTGGCAATACTCCCTTCACAGGCAACTTCCCTTTTCCCTCTGCTTCAACAAATCCCCGTAAAGCTGAACACATGATCCAGAAAGGGGCGCTCTCTTTAGTCAAGTTAGTTGCATGGCTACTGTATATTAGTTCTTGAATTTTAACTGGTAAGAATGTAGGGACTAATGCTGTGTTCACAGCCCTCATAGCTTCTGCAAAGTTCTCCTCATTAATAGGAATGCCATTCTCATCTTTTCTAATAAATTCCTGTATAATCTCCTTGACTTCAGCTTTTTCCTTTCGACTCATAGGCCAGCTATTTGCATTATTCATCTGCCATTTCTTAATTGCTTTATACAAAATGACAATCCAAGGAATATGGCCATGATCCTTTAAATCTACAGCATCTATATCAATACTGTCTAAATATTCTAAAAGAGGCTGAAAAGGAACATCTAAGCGAAGATCAATCTGCTCATTTTCAGGATGAGTTTCAATTATAGCATGATCATTAATTTGAATCCTGAAAGATCCGAGAAATCCCACAGATCGACATAGAATAAAAGGAACCTTAATATCCCATAGGTGTTGCGCCAAGTCTTTTATAGTCTTCTCTCCAATGGAACTTGCTATTACTACACTAAAAGATTTGAAAAAGTCAGGATTTTCTTGAAGTATTTGATCTGGCGGTTCTTGTACAGCGTGACCCTGCACGGCAGGATTAAGTTCCAATAAAAGTCGAAGTGTTTCGGAGCCTCTATTTAATCCCTTACTCGTATTTTCTAAGAAAAAGTTACTGCCTATGTCTTCATCACTCACGACATTATCATCAACAATAGTAACAGCTCCAACGCCTGGCAGGATTATTGACTTCAAGATCTCTGTTCCTAATGCGTTAGCGTTTATTATACAAATGTGTCCACTTTCGAGTGCTGCCTGACCGTGGTCACCCCACAGTCTCAGTTGCCGGTCATATTGTTTGTTCTTTTCGCTTTGTTCGGGTGATTTAGGAGACGGCGATGCCATTATTATTATGTGATATAATACTGAGTTATCACAATAATCAGTAGTTACTCTTAATATTTTATATTTACATATATTATGTGTAAATGTGAAATTAAGTGTTTGCAAAAATAATCTACTGTGATCAGAAATCTGAAGTAAAATTTAGTTTAGTTTGACATTTTTGACATATGTATTTTTTTTAATGAATTCCTAGTTCTATGCCACCTGTGTGTCTTTCGGCCAAAGATTCAATATTTTCCTTAATATGAATAATAGAAGTAGAATATTGAAACATTAATAATATTAACTTTAAACAACTTTGTAATATTTAAACTTCATTTCAATATTTTCAACAATTTCAACGATTATTATCATCTAAACGGAGATGAAAGTTTCATATTTAATCTGTAATCTAAAGTGAAATGTAAATTAAAAAAAGCAAACACATCGACCCTGGACCCTGGATTGAAATGTTTTTAAAATATTTATTGCGTGAATGTGTTTTGAAATGAATTTGCAGACATTATTTCAGGATTTTAATCCTAGGTAACAAAAGTGATAATCAGTTGCTGTTATTATTGTGACATGAAGGTATAAAAGTGATTTGTTTTTCAGCAAGTTCGTGGTACACACTTGTTTGCTGGTGTTCACAGCTCTTCTGGCCTTAAAGTTGGACAACAGTATCAGCTGGTCATATTGGGCAGTGTTCACACCAATATGGATATGGAAATTCTTAGTGGTTCTGGGTGCTACAGTTGGCACGTACGTCTGGTGGCAGTACCCTCATTTCAGGTCTGTTACTTCATCATTGAAGCTTATTTCTTTTATTTTGTTCTCGACTTTGTGTATACTTTGTATCTTAGTTCTAGCAATTTAATAATGATATGAAAAACTACATATTTATGTCAAAGTTTGTCACCTATAACCACTCGAGCGATTTGTGGTACTACAGTACCACAAATATTTTTCCGATCTTGTGTTATTGGCACTACAGTGCCAAAAATGCGGTGCGCTCAAAATATTCTATTTTGTTAACAAACGGCTCCACTTCCCTTTACAATCTGTGGTTGTAGTACACGGAATAAAATGTAGATGGCATTGAAACCAAATAATTGGCTAAATAGTTCTGTGGATCATTTTGACA
>DWNE01003269.1:0-16995 GCA_018249875.1 Cecropterus toxeus | reverse complement strand
AAATTTTCTTCATCTATTAATACTATTTTAAAGATTTCTGCTAGGAAATTGTACTTTTTATATGCTATGAAGAAAGCTAAATAGGTTCTTTATACCACTAACTTTAATGTATTGTGCATTTTCAAAGCAAAGTTAGGTTTTTCTACATTTGCGTATTAATTCCGCTGTTAATTCTTGCTCTTGATAATGAATATACATAATTATAATATTAAAATACAATTCACAAAAGTGGAGTGTACAAATATAATAATGAACGCTATGGCTAAGTTTTCTGCGTTGAACTGGTACATTTATTTAGGCAACGTACAAAAGCATAGCTCGATAATTTACCCCATTTAAGATTGTGGAATTACATTGACGTATTTTCTATCGGGAGTCCTACATTGCTATTGCCACTTGCATGCACAATCTAAAGCATCTATCTCATTTGCAAACATAGTGTATTAAGTACATTAAGTAATACCATCTGGTATATTATTATTTTAAAGTTTTATTGGTAATTTTATTTTTTGTTTGCAATTGTAATTGAAAGCAAAAAGGATACAGCTACTGCTACAATTTTGCCAAACTGTATTTATGCAATATTCAAATATTAAGGCTTTATTCTTTGAATATTCTAGGTGTAGGCAAATATCCGCCTGACTAAATCTTTTCAATCTGAATTTCAATGTTTACTTATTTCTTGATTGATTCAAGATTTTACATTTTATTATAGCAATATTCTCATAAAGCATATCATTGTGTATTGTGTGATTTTTTTGTGGTAGTCTGATATATTTGGAGTAACTTTTACTAGTACAAGTTATTTTCTTATTGTCTAAATTGTTTTGTTACATTAAAAAAGGATTATATTTTTTTTGTTAGCTGATTTGATTTTTTTTTATATTGGTTGATATTGGAATGGTATTTTCACAAAGCAGTTTTATCAACTTATTATTAAAATATGGATAAAAAAAACACTCCAGCTATTCTGGGAGCATGTATGAAAGTAATGAAGTATATCAGAAGCACTGCACAAATGACCAGCAGTACAGTGTTTGCTGTGACTTAAAATGCTTTCCCATATTCTCTTTTGAATAAAAACTATCATCAGACTTGCTTGTGTTCTCAATTGAGACTTTGAAATCTTATGTTACTTTTATTGAAACAACAAGATTTACTGTTAGTGAAGCTAGCTGATCCACTCTGTATCATTTAAATCAGCGGTTGGCAACGCAAAGCTTGCAGGACTTCCTAAAACTTGTCCTTGTGTTCCTTGGACCGTCCTAGAACTATTTCATTTGTAGTTAAATTGCTTTGGCAAGATACACAAAATTTTTTTTTCACAATAAAATATGAGAAACTACTTCCGAATGCATTGCGCAAACATTGCCAACCACTGATTTAAACTATTATTCAGTATTTGTTTGCGGTACCATTGTAATGTGATTTTGTAGTTTAAGTAAGAGGATATTTTTATTGATTTGTTCCGAGTTTGAAATAAAAATAGCTCGAAGTGAAAAGTCTTTTTATTTACCTATTCCAAAACAGAGTACATCTAGAATATACTAGTTTCACACATACTAAAGAGGTACTATTTACAAGGAGTAAATCATTTCTTAATTTGTTTCTTAGCATCTTCAATGCCTTCTCTTAGGTTTTGACTAAACTTTTTAAAGAAAGATGTTAATCGATTCACTTTTTCGGGATCCATGTCTGATAGCTTTTCTTTGCCTCTGTAGAATACAGAGACAGCTAACTGGGCAGCACGTCTTACAGGATAGGACTCTGCTATCTTCTGTATGAGGTGTTCATTATTTGCCAAGTACTTAAGTATAGCTCGGAGAGGCATATTAATCACTTGAATGATGTTTCGAAGGAGCACATATTACGGTACTTTTGCAGTAACTCACGTTTTAGCCTCAACTGGGTCCTGAGGATCTCAAACTGCTTCAGTTGGTCTTGTTTATTGTAATCAATGCCGGGCAAGCGTCTAATCTGCAATATAAATATTAAAGTGATAAGACTGGCACAAGCCATTTCTTCATATTAGACAATAGAATGAATTTTCATAGAATATAAATATGTAGGTGAAAATGTTTTGAAATTACTAAAAATATATTTAGTAACATTTCAAGCATTATTAAGCTATATACTTGTTTAATTTTTGCAAGGCTGTATATGTGTATAGTCAGGGAGGTATCACTACTAAACCTATTTTGTAGCATTAACCAGTTCTTGTGTTTTTGATGAGGAATGTGAGCGGACACATTTATTTATTTCATATCCATCTTAGTCTGCGAATACCAATACATCTGTGATTGTCTACAGATAGTACCCCAGTTCAATGTGTAGTTGTTTACAGGCTTACTTTGGTAGCAATGATACCAGCAATTTTATATAATAAAAAAAAACATGTAACTGTCAAACTTAAATGTTTAATGCAGTTTTTAAGTGAGACCATTTGTAGAATTAATTTTAAGTTTATCAGTATGTTGTAAGTTGCAAGCTTGTAAGAGGTTATGTATACCAACATACACCAACATATTATGTTTCTATTGATTGTTTCTGGGGTTCCATATCTAGGGTATAGGTATGTTTAATAATTAAACACTGATGTTATGCATTCTAGATGTCAACATGTTTACTTCAATAAGAGCTTCGCGTATGTTTTATTCAATATTTATCTTAATAAATACCTGTGACCGTGCCAAGTCGAGCTTCTTCTGAAGCTCCAACACCTTCAGGCTGCAGTCCTGCGACTCGCGAGCCTTGGCGGAGTTATCGTGAAAATCTCTCTCGACACTGTACAAAAAAAATCACCCAATTGTCAACGCAATCGAATAATGACGATGATTTATCTATAAATAAATGCACCACACAAATACCTTCGTATAATTTCGTAAACAATCGGCAAAAAATCTACATCTACTTCTTGTACTGTTAACGGACTAAAATTGTTTTGTTCAGAATGATCCGAGTTGTTTTCCATGATATACGTAGAGATGTATGAAATAACTCCAATGAAAGCAATAAAAACACTTGCCTAACATGTAACGTCCAGTGATACGAAACGTTTTTGTAGAAAAAAATGAAAGTAAAAAGTAAAGCCAAAACCAAAACCATAATCTGTCAAAGTGTCAACAAATGTCAATTTTCTAGGTTATAAATATAATGTCATATGAAAGATAAACTAGCGTTTGGCATAATACATCTCAGAATAATTATTATATTTTAGGTGCTTGTGATTTATTCTTTAATGGAGTCTTTTAAATTTTTTTGAGTATTATTCATGGTTTTTGTATCATCTATCATGTTAATAAAAAGTATTATTCAAAATAACATCACTATTTGGCTGAATACAGTGAATTCAGTGACACCATGTCAACTTTAAAGGTGCAATCTGTTTATGATTTAGCACAGATAATGACAGACTTCCGAATTGACATTACCTGACAAGCACTGAGTTGTATTTGTTCGTGTTGTTGTCGACTTTCATCAAAAGATAGTTATTTAATAATAATTTAAAGATTATTAAGTTAAAAATGGATGAAGTCGCTAAACTAGAACATCTTTCTCTTGTGTCCAAAGTTTGTACTGAATTGGACAACCATTTAGGGCTCAATGATAAAGATTTAGGTAAGAACACGTTTTTGCCATTTTATATTCGCTTATTTATTATTATACGTATTAAAAGATATTATTTCACTTGTACTGAATATACATAATTTATTTTTGCAGCCGAATTCATCATAGACTTGGCGGATAAAAACCCAAACTTCGATGGTTTCAAGAAAGCTCTTAACGAAAATGGAGCGGAATTCTCGGACTCCTTTATGACTAACTTGCTTCGTATTATCCAGCATATGAAGCCGGTGAAGTCTGGTACACTTAATAAGGACAAGGAGGTGACATCTGCTAACCCTCTTGCTACGAAGTTTCCAGGGCTGGCCATACCTAATGATAAACCACAGAAATTCTCGTCTGACGAAGAAAGTGAGGGGGAGGATAGTAAAACAAAACGTATCACAGCCAAAGATGTATTTAAAAAAGAGTCTAAAAAGAAAGAGACCATTACTGCGGTTGTAGATCAAGCTATGGCAGAATTGGAAGCATTAGCACCGTCACAAGTGAAGTCAAGTGATAAGGATGTGGACGGAAAAACAGGGAAAACTCGCGATAAAAGTGCAGAGCGTAAGAATAGAGTCAAACGTGATGGATCCAAAGATAGGAAAAGAAAAAGAAGTGGTAGCAGAGAAAAGAGAAGTCGTAGTAGAGACAGAAGCACAGAGAGGAGGGGAAGGAGAAGTAGGAGCAGAGACAGGGATAGGGAGAGGCGGAGACGCTCTAGAAGTCGCCACCGGCATCGTTCAAAGTCAAGAGACAGGTACAGAAGGTCAAGGTCTAGGGGACGAAGATTGAGATCCAGATCCCATTCCCATGACAGAGATAAAGGTACAAAGGACAGACACCGGGACAATGACAGAGATTATGAAAAGAAGCCGAGGAGACGTAGTCAAGAGCCTCCAGTGAGCGATGACCCAGAGCCTGGGAAAGTAAGTGGTTTTTAAAATTGCATAACTATTGGATTGCATAAGACTTCAAGTCTTTATATGACATATGTTTGTACAGTCTTCCAAATTATAGATTTTTAATAATAAATTATTTAAAATTTTCATACAGTATATTAAGTATTGAAAATTGTTTTTTCGAAAAATCCATAAAGTTCCACAAATATAAAAATATATTGGAATGTTTCTAGTACATAAATATCCTTAGCTTATACTTACATAATAAAACTGAAAATGTTACTTAGCTGTGTATCATATACATTTGGAAAATTGTTTGGTGGAATGAGTGATAGAAATTTCTATAATTTTTTGAAATCTATTTGTCAGTTTGTCTATGTGTTAGAAATTACCTCAAAGCCAGAACTTTAAAATTAAATTTTAAAGCTTGAAAATACATTAATAAATAATCTATACCTGGGGGTATTAGATACCATTTAAATTTTTACTCTATCAAAAATATAACAATTCAAAATTAAACATATATTGTTTAATTTTTTTGGAGCAATGCAGTTAGAACATGAGCCATAGTTAGTTAAACATAATTCTGTTGAATTATAATTCATTTTGTGATTTGTTTCACAGATTTACACTGGCAGAGTGGCGAACATAGTGTCATTTGGATGTTTTGTCCAAATAGAGGGCATCAGGAAGAAGTGGGAGGGGCTGGTGCACATCTCACAGTTGCGGTCGGAGTGCAGGGTTAGCAGTGTTTCCGATGTAGTCTCCAGGGGGGACAAAGTTAAGGTATGACGGTATATCATCACGGGTCAATTATAACAAGGTTAATTAAATGTTTGAGACAAAATTGCTGAGTTTTTAGACAGATCTTTTCATTTTAATTACATCGGATCTAGTCATGAACGTTGAATGAGATGTTTGAGGTGTCTCCATAAACATTAACACATATTTTTAAAAAATGTAAAATATATCTATGCAGTCCACCTTATGGTAAATGGACTAAATGCACAGGAACATCTGTAATCTACCTTTATTGGGACTCTTGTCTGTAGTTGGCCTTGGAAGTGTTTATACCTGGGAACTCTTTGAATAAGTATGCCTCTTCACACTTCAAACCTGCACATAGCATCGCTTAATATTGCCATAAAGCAGATAATGGTGTGGCCACATGGCCATAGAATTCATGGTACCAGATCAATATAAAATTGCAACTTTCAAAATATTTGAAAATAAATTAACTTTTGTATTTTCAGGTGAAAGTACTGTCTGTTACCGGACAAAAGGTCTCCCTGACAATGAAGGATGTCTGTCAGGAGACAGGCAAAGATCTCAACCCAGCATCACATGCTCATTTAGAGGTATGTCAATCCATTAATTTGTGGGCTATAATTTATTTTGTTTGCTCTCCAATTCAAGATAAGTGATACCTATAGGTACAGATACATATCTGTAATCAACCTAAAGGAGCAGGTGACTCCTACAAAAAATCACAAATACAATACTATCTATTAATGAGTTTGTTGGAACACATCTTATAAGTATGTTTGCTTTATCTTTGTCTATAATTTTGCTTTTAACAGTTGCTTTAAATGGTTGTGATGGTTTACTAACTACAGCAAGTAATCTAAATGTTATGAATTCTTAACTTCTGTAAACAAATAAACAATTTTGTAAATAAATTGCCAATATTTTTATTTGAATAGGCAGAACGTGAAGGCAGAAATCCAGATAGGCCTCCACCAGCAGCCACCGTGTTGGCGGGGCTGCAGCAAAACTTGGATCCTGATGAAGACTCCAGCAGGAAGCGCGTCACGAGGATATCTAGTCCAGAGCGGTGGGAAATCAAACAGGTATATAAATTTGTCGCCTATAAAATATTTTGCCAATCTTCATAAAAATATGCGCAATTCATAATAATTTTTCTTAAAGTTTATATGATATTATGTTATTTTTTTGTTAAAGTTTGCTGATATTATTACAAACTAAATGGTTTTGTATAACGAAAATAAAGTAAAGTCTGTAGGTAAGTTAATTGTTGTAAATTTGAAATAACAGGCAAATACTTGATTTTGAAATCAAAATTTATTGAAATATGTTTCTTATTCCAGATGATATCTTCTGGTGTAATAGACAAGAGTGAGTTGCCGGACTTCGACGAGGAGACCGGTCTGCTGCCGAAAGACGAAGACGGCGAAGCCGACATCGAAATAGAACTCGTGGAGGAGGAACCACCTTTCCTCCAGGGACATGGCAGAGCTCTTCACGATTTATCTCCTGTGAGAATAGTCAAGAATCCTGATGGATCCTTAGCGCAAGCTGCGATGATGCAATCAGCTCTGGCGAAAGAGAGAAGAGAACAGAAGATGATCCAAAGGGAAGCGGAGATGGAGAGTTTGCCAACCGGTTTGAACAAGAATTGGATAGATCCGTTACCAGACGCGGACAGCCGGGCGCTAGCAGCGAATATGAGGGGAACTGGCATCACCCCTCAGGATCTGCCGGAGTGGAAGAAGCACGTGATCGGCGGGAAGAAGTCGTCGTTCGGCAAGAAGACAAACTTGTCGTTGCTGGAGCAAAGGCAATCTTTGCCTATTTACAAGCTTAAAGATGAATTGACAAAGGTAATTAAAATATCATCATTACCAATTACCTTTACAATTAGTAAAGTCAATTTTAGAAAGTATTATAACTGCAGACTTATAATTCAATTTGAGACTTTGTTTTGTTATATGTATAATAAGATAAGGCTAGATACTCTTGATATACGATTTTAACAAATTAATATCTGATATTTAAGGCGAGATCTGAAAGCTAGGTAAATTGTCGCTTATAATAAAGCCCTCTAAATAAAGTGTATCACTATATTCAAAATTTTAAATTTGTAAATCACACTGAGAATATATTATAAAAAAAATGTTACATTCGAATTTTTGTGTGTTTGTTTGTCTGTGCTTAAAATCGCAATAAAATCGAAATTACAGAATTTAATTTGAAAATTTAATATTATCGTCATAGTTATCTTGAGGTAAAATTTGCTTTTTAATTTATCTGATCTGTCAACATTTTGCGAAATTTAATAATATCTTTTGATAAAGTAGTTAAGTCATAAGTACATTTCTTTACACGCGGATTTAAACGGTGGATCGATCGTAGTACAATAACGCACGTCGCCCCCAGGCGGTGTCGGACAACCAGATCCTGATCGTGATCGGCGAGACGGGGTCGGGCAAGACGACGCAGATCACGCAGTACCTGGCGGCGGCGGGGCTGCCGGCGCGCGGCCGCGTGGCGTGCACGCAGCCGCGCCGCGTGGCCGCCATGGCCGTCGCCAAGCGCGTGGCCGAGGAGTTCGGCTGCCGGCTCGGCCAGGAGGTCGGCTACACCATCCGCTTCGAGGACTGCACCAGCCCGGAGACCATCATCAAGTATGTGTACCTTCTTGTCGTGCGTTGCTATGTTGACGAGGACGACAGATTGCTTGCCTACATTTGAAAATTTATAAGAGTAAACCAGCGTTTCCAAACCTTTCCAAACTTTGAAATTAAAAGAACTTATAAAGCTTTTTATTTAAGATTTGCGCGTTTATTCTTAACTATGATACTTCTTAATACTATTATAAATATTTAAAAAGGTTAAGGTACTCATGTACCCGAAGAGATAATTCTGAAACCCGGTGTATTATTTAGCTGTGGCCTAAAATCGAATTGCAGAAGTAGACGTAAAAGGGACGACTATAAACCCACTCGCTACATTCACATGTACCTTGCTATAGCTGTAGTCATAGAACTTTCTATTTTAAATAATGTTTTAAGACATAAATTAAATTCAGGAAAAAATATCCCTTTGTTAATAATAATAAGAATTTTGTAAATATTTATTTCAAATCAATCTTTCCTCTCATCACAGATACATGACAGACGGTATGTTGCTGCGAGAATGTCTGATGGATTTAGATCTGAAGACCTACTCAGTCATCATGTTGGACGAGGCTCACGAGCGCACCATCCACACAGACGTCCTCTTCGGTCTCTTGAAACAAGCTGTGCAAAAGCGACCAGAACTGAAACTCATAGTCACATCTGCTACTTTGGACGCCGTCAAATTCTCCCAATATTTCTTTGAAGCTCCTATCTTCACTATACCAGGCAGAACATTCCCGGTAGAAGTTTTGTACACAAAAGAACCTGAAACTGATTACCTGGACGCATCTCTCATAACAGTTATGCAGATCCATTTAAGGGAACCGCCTGGCGATATCTTGCTGTTCCTCACGGGTCAAGAAGAGATCGACACTGCTTGTGAAATCCTCTACGAAAGGATGAAATCTCTAGGCCCAGATGTCCCAGAATTGATTATATTGCCAGTATATTCTGCCCTGCCATCTGAGATGCAAACGAGGATATTCGAGCCGGCGCCGCCTGGATCCAGAAAGGTGGTGATTGCAACTAATATTGCAGAGACGTCTTTGACGATTGATGGAATCTACTATGTGGTTGACCCAGGCTTTGTGAAGCAGAAGGTGTACAATTCCAAGACTGGCATGGATTCGCTTGTAGTTACGCCTATATCGCAGGTAGGTATTTTATTGGGTTTTTTACTGATATATTTTTCAATTAAATTTCAATATGTTCCTAATAATATCTGTTAAATATATTTTATAGAATCTAATAGATTTGATAAATATTAAATCATAAATGATGTACTTCATTCGATGACTTCTAATAATTTTATTGGAATATGTTGTTGGAATGTAAATTCAATTAAAATCTGAAAGAATTTAATAAGAATCTGCAATTAAATCTTCATTGCAAATTTTTATATATTTTTAAAGACCTCAGCTTTATGTTAATATGCCAGCTCTTTTACGAGATGATGTAAACTTATTTAAACTTTTTTTATGCAACTGCAACATAGCATTAGGTTCAGTAGGCTCGCTGAACTAGCAAGCCTGGTTAACTTATCCGGGCATACGATATTATTCGTTATAATGCTCGTCCATTTCCGCAGGGTGTACATTAGGTACATTCTAGGTAGCTTTTAGCGCGGATTTACATTCTCGTCACTGTTGCGCGTGATACTCGGCGTATTTGCGGTGTAAATGTAGTACAATATATGTAAGAGTAACGTGTGTGTTGTTGGCAGGCTGCGGCGAAGCAGCGCGCGGGCCGCGCGGGGCGCACGGGCCCGGGCAAGTGCTACCGGCTGTACACGGAGCGCGCCTACCGCGACGAGATGCTGCCCACGCCCGTGCCCGAGATACAGCGCACCAACCTCGCCACCACCGTATGATAGCATTTTTTTAAATTATTTATTTTTTTGCCTTGACTCCTGTTCTTTCACCTAATTATCTCTAAATTCCTAATAAAGGAGGGTTCGAAAAATTATCAAAATCACCTCGTAATTAATGGACGCCTACTGAGTTCGAAGCACCCAAACGATGTGATGTTGTGTGCAGGTGTTGCAGCTGAAGACGATGGGCATCAACGACCTGCTGCATTTCGATTTCATGGACGCGCCGCCGGTGGAGTCGCTCATCATGGCGCTGGAGCAGCTGCACTCGCTGTCCGCGCTCGACGCCGAGGGGCTGCTCACACGCCTTGGCCGCAGGGTAAGAAATTGTCACTTTGTACCCCTTGCAATTGTCACGTGCAACTGGTCAAAATATCTGATAAGTTTTGTACCATTTCTTTCGTACCATGATGTCTCAATGATAAATATAATTATTTGTCAGATATCTAAATAATAAAAATATGCAGCCAAATATATTTGGAAGATCTTAAATCTTCCTTATAAATATTTGTGATAGACGATATCTGTTTCAGCTGCGAAAGTATTGGGTATTTTGAATCACATAACTTTACTGACCACGAATCATACTTACAGATGGCGGAATTCCCGTTAGAACCGAATCTCTCGAAGATCCTCATCATGTCGGTAGCGCTACAGTGTTCAGACGAGATCCTCACAATCGTTTCCATGCTGAGTGTGCAGAACGTATTCTATCGGCCCAAGGACAAGCAAGCCTTGGCAGACCAGAAGAAGGCCAAGTTCAACCAGCCAGAAGGCGATCACCTGACGTTGCTAGCGGTATATAATAGCTGGAGGAATAACAAGTTCTCGAATGCGTGGTGTTACGAGAACTTCGTGCAAATACGGACGTTGAAACGGGCGCAAGACGTAAGAAAACAGCTGCTGGGCATAATGGACAGGTATTGTAATGGTATAATTTACGGATATTATTTTGTATATACAATACAAAAACCTCATAATAATTATGAACCTAGTTAGCTAGTACTAGTAATCTTGTTTTCGATATATAAGATCATGTTTACTCAAAGAACAATACAGCGCGGGCATACTGATGTAAGTGGCGAGCTAGGAATAAGTTCGTTTTACGTTTTGATCTCATGGCGGAATCGTATCTATCATCTGATATGCTTTTAATTTTTATATTACTTTTTAACTTAAAATAAAATGTGCATAATCAAATGTTGGTTTATTATAGGCATAAGTTGGATGTGGTCTCTGCGGGCAAGAATACTGTGCGTATCCAAAAGACGATCTGTTCGGGTTTCTTCCGCAACGCCGCTAAGAAAGATCCACAAGAAGGGTACCGCACTCTCGTCGATAGCCAGGTTGTCTACATACACCCGTCTAGCGCTCTGTTCAACAGACAACCTGAGTGGTAAGCACTTACATAATACATTCTAAGTAATGATAACAAATCTATAATATAGAAAAAAGCACTAGCGTAGCGTGGGGAGAGCGGAGTGGGCAGCACATTTTGAGGGGCGGCAAGAAAGTTTTGGCAACCTCGTTTTTCGGCTTCCGCCCCGGCCGGCGCCCACGCTATGCCACTGGAGCAAAATCTTCAAATCACTTTTTGTCATCATCACAAGTATGAATATATTAATTAATATATATTTTTCGTTGTACATTTTGGTAATTGTCATATTCTTACAGGGTAATCTACCACGAGCTGGTGCAGACAACGAAAGAGTACATGCGTGAAGTTACGACCATAGATCCGAAGTGGCTGGTGGAGTTCGCACCTGCCTTCTTCAAGTTCTCAGATCCCACGAAACTTTCCAAATTTAAGAAGAACCAACGACTTGAGCCTCTTTACAACAAATATGAAGAACCCAATGCTTGGAGAATCTCACGAGTCCGTAGAAGAAGGAATTAAATTAATGTTCGCGTGTTTTGCACTCGCCTTGAGTGTTGTATATAGTGTTGCAAGTATCTCTTATATATAAAATAAAATAATTGTAAATATCAATAAAGCTTTTATTCCTTTTATATTTGATCCCCACGTTAGCTTTAATCACCATGGTATTCATTTATTTCACGAGTTTCAGTGTCTTAAATTATTTGCATTCTAGAATATACAAAGGCCGTAAATATACTTTAATATAGTGTCGTGAAAGGCGACTACATCGCTTGATCATAAATAAATAATTTGAGAAAATTATTTTGAACGTATATTATATATTCACGCTGGATTTCTAAAGTATTATTATAAATAATAATCTATATACGATAGCAGTTTACATAGGTAATTATTGCTTTACTGATAGGATGAATTATAAAGTATTATTGTGTCAATGTCAACGTCACAATTTGCATTATTTTGTAAAAAAATGTCACTGAGCTGTCAATTCTAGGTTATTTAAATTTTCATAGGAAATCTAAATATTAGGTAATTGGTAATGAAAATGAGATAATTTTCTGGAAATAACACGAGAATAGGGATAAATTCGGATAGTAATTATTCATGAAGCAGCCATGGATTTCCTGGGGGAGATAATTGGTGAAACTATAGTTCTCGGACTGGACTCGTTGCTGCTTACCTTCTGCGTGAAACAGCTGAGCAAATGTAAACATGTTCTAAATGCGTTGCAGGTACGTAATATAGGGAATTCAAATATTATTTCGTCATCATCTTTGCAAGTCGTTAGGACGGCCGCTCTGCTCTGTATTCTTCTACTTCCGTTCTATGTGGCCGACCATTAAATTTATGTTTATATCTGGAATTCGTGATAAGTTTATTTATTGTTTAATTTCATTCAAACTTGATCACTATGCTGACTTAATCCGATATATCTGTAATAATTATGCAATATTTAAATTTGATTTAAATTACAAGTAAACGATTTGTATATATAAGTAGATATTCATTATGAGTTATATTATTTTTTAAATAACTTCTTATCTTATAATCACAAAGGCAATTCACTACACTTGACCATTACTTCTCAGTACCTTCGTCATAATACTAATTGTAGTATTGTTACATTCCTGTAGTAATTCCATATTAATATTTCCAAGTCTTATAAAATTTCAGCTACTTTATACTGCTAATTGGCAAATATTATACTTTTTGTGGTCATTGTGTTTAGCGAATATTACAATTTTATAATTATTAATTTAAGGGTTTTTTTTATTATGAGTCTGAATGAGTACAACACAACACATTGGTATTTTCCAGACTGCACCGGTTTTGGATATAGACTCGACCTTGAACAAGGAGATCAGCAAGTACCCCAACAATGTAATTCCGTTTGTTGTGATAAGAGGCCTCATCAAACCTCTCGGCAACCCCATCAGAAGTAGTACCAATCAGTCTGTCACTGGTGTTATTCAAAGGTTGGTTTACTTAGAATAGGACTTAACAAAAAAGCTATTCACATGTTGGTAAAAACATATGGCTAATTTTGGAGTAACATGAAAAACACGTATTATCGATTGGGTTGCCATCCGTCCGGGTGCCCCAGATTTATCCTAGTTTAGAAGGCGTCCGTGGAGCATCCAGGCAGGGTTACATTTACATTCCGGATTCGCAAGATGCTTTAAAATTGTATTAAAGTAAATAAAAGTTAATTTTTGACCACATAAACCTTTATTCTACTGCGTAACCAGAAATACTACTTGTTCAAATGTCCGGATAGTAACATCTTAAACCTGGAATTTTCTTGTTTTTTTTATTGGTTGTCAGATTTTTGATATGCCAAGTCTAATAATAGGTTTGAGGTTTATTTGATTAAGCTGCAAATAAAAGCAAACATGTATTTTTTGTACTAAGACATTATTGAGATTTGTTTCATACTGTTAGTGTTGTAAACAATTAATGTTTTAGTTTGCTTAATTTCATATACTTATAATAATTATCTTACATAAATATTATATTTTCGCTCTCATTCTTAAAATTAACTTTTAATTATGCCAAATCAAACATCTCGAACTATGCATATTTTTTGCTTCACTGTTCATTTTAATAAACAGAAATAAAAATGTCCATTGTAAACATACATTCATATAAAAATGTATGGTGTTAAATTGCAAAGTCAAATCTTATTACATAAAATTTGAGGATCTTATATTGATAATACTTAAATTGATAATTACATTGGCAATTTACTTTTAAAGAAAATATTTTATTGTTTTGTTTTGGCCTATTTATTATATAGATAATAATCCACAGGTTAACAATAAAGGAGCATGTGGTGGCGAGAACGTCAGCTGGGTTCTGGTCTGACCAGACACGGACGGTTAATGAAGTGTATAACTCCACGCCCTTTGTACTGAGCAATGGCAATTATAGCATAGAGGTGGTGGATGCACTCGCTGCTGAGCTGTTGGGTAAGCTGTTATATCATGAGGTAGAAGGTAGTAGAACTCTTAAAAGTTTTACTCTAGAGGCATCACTTTATATGATCGGCTAATAACAGCAGTTTTGTGCTGTGTTCCTTTGTGTTAAAGAATTAGGTAATGAAGACATACTTATCGGGCATTCTAATATGGTACTCTGGGTGTAGAAAGGCATGTATGGCAAACTTGGTCAACACGACCAACAACTAAGCCTCTAATCTTATGTAGGGGTGATAACACACTTCTGTGGTTGACAGCGGTCACATTGGTACCATCAGGTAAACGAGCATGCAGTTTATGCTCGTTTTTTATTTTTCTTTTTATCCTATTGAAGTAGCAAATAAGTATGCAGTCCACCAGTAACCATGTACCATCAGTGAGAGGATGGACATCTGTAAGCCACTTTATATAAAACATCATCTATGACAACATTGTTTAGAACTTTACTTCCATATAGGGTTTTTATCTTTTTATATCACATAGCCATTTTTATTCATAGAATTCTCTATTCTTCATAGACATGGACGTGATATCGGATAAATTTGAGCCAATGTCGCCGGGGGTGATCGACCACGTGTGGGGTTTCTTCTCGGGCGTGAAGCAACGCGGGCTCCAGTCCATGGAGGAGATGCTCCGCGACGGCTCCTACATCACAGCGGTGGGGGAGCTCAGTCGCTCCGGCTCGGGGCTGAAGCTGCAACCGCCGGTAAACGGGCTGCCATTATACCTCACCACCAGCACAAAATCCAGTTTGTTGAAGAAACTGGCGGCTTCCAGGGATTTCTTGAGGTATGTTATTGTATTATTTATGCTAATACCAATGTTGTTGATTGTTAAGTATTTAAATCTATAAAGTATGTTTTTATAGCAATCACAGATGCCTTTTAATGAGGAGTAAATTGTATTTATTTATTTTTTCAATCTAACGATAAGGTAGCCTGATGGACATTTGCGAGACTAAAGGAGTCGCTAATGCTTTGCCGGATTTGAAGGAGAGCTACTTGTATTTTAAAATAATTTAAATATCTTCCAAAATTTCATGAAATAATTGTGAAACTTTATATAAATTTAGATAAGGTGTTTCCAGCATGTAAGTTTTTTCTTACTTCGAAAATACTTTGGATATTTTTTATATTAAGTGGAAAAAACGTATGTGGACCACGCAGACACCGTCGCGCGATGATGTTTGTTAAATAAGTAGGCGCAATGTTACACAACCGAAAACGTGTTTGAGGATATCTGTTTTTTTTGCATACCCATGAATTATTAATCGATTAGGTGTTTTCTAAACGACCTATTACAAATTAAATTCAAACGTCTGATTTAGTCTGTCCGGAATGGCTGAACTTATTTTGATGGGGCTCTCGGACAAAGATAACAGGAACCCAAGTAGGTTATTCTTAAATTTGAAAATAGGGTCTGAGAAATAATTCAATGACTGTTTTCATCATCGTCGCAGCCGTCTCCGCAGGAGAAGCTCTATTATTAATGTGGGCAACTCAAAATTCTCGAGTTCGCTTCACGAGCACATTGTAACTTTCGTAGCATAATTATGTACAAACGCGTCATTTATATGCGAAATATTTCGGTCACTACCTACTAATTACTTTAAAAATGAATTGATTCAATAGTTGATTAAATGTTATGTTTGCCGCCGACCTTTCCAATTGAACGTGTCAATCGATTCCGCGCGTATATTCGCTGTGTGTCGTATCGAGTGCTCCGTTGGTGAGATATAATAAATCATGTTTGTGACCATCATGTGAGTTATTACCCACCTTCTGTTATTACCAACGAGGCATCTACAACTTTATTAGATTGTTAATTGACAGCACAAAGTTAAAGCCAAGTTAGAGCAGTTTCAGTTGGTGTTTTAAATGTGTTACATCTAATTTTAAAGAACAGTGTCTCATAAAGAAGTGGTTTTGGATATGCCTGTAAATATTTTGGTTACACGTTATAGTGTATATGTGAAGTTTGTAGTTAATCGCTTGCAGCGTAATCTCTTTAATGATCTTGATCAGAGTGGACCCAATTTACGGTTAATGCAAGTCCTTGAATATGATACTGGATGAAAATATTGACTGGTTATTCAATCACAGGCAGAATTATACACTGAAAATAATTATCAATTATTTCAAGTCCTGATTCTTTTAACCCTTAGATAGACTGTTTCAGCGTCACATTTACCTAGACTGTGCTCTGATTAAAGTAGTGACTTGTTTTTATAACACCAAACTAGCAAAAGAGCATGCAATCCTAAGAAACTTTATGTAGACCAGATGTTCTATCTACATACACATAGAATTCACAGATGCTTTGCTACTCCCGAAAACTAAAATGGTCACCTGGAAAGTTAGGTAGTAAACGCAATCTTCCACCGAAACCCAAGAACTACTCTACGCTAGAAATGGGTGTGGCGGTAGTACCTTAGTAGGTCAAATTATACTCGTTCTAACTTCCGCCTTGGTGTGGTAAATTTCAAACAAGTGCCGGTCTACACCGTAACCGTAAGGCGAGCTATGCATCTACGATAGCCTTCAGGCAGTACCTACTCTAATATCAATTGACGTTGATATTCATGGAATATATAATCTTGTTATTGACGGAATTATTCATGAACGGTAGTTTAAAGCTAGTACCGTAGTAAGTAAATAGGCTATTTGACATTAATCAAAATATGCGACGAATTGTGGCCATCCTAGTAGATAGTAGTGTAATAAAGCGTATTTCACGCAATTTAGTACAAGAATATGCATATTTTTTTCATATTTTACGTATAAAAATGAATTTATTTTTGAATATTTCTAAACGACAGAAACGCTCTGTGATTGGTTCT
>DWNE01003268.1:0-16996 GCA_018249875.1 Cecropterus toxeus | reverse complement strand
CAAGAACTGCTTCACGCTAGAAATAGGTGTGGGGGTGGTACTTCCCCGGTCGAACTACATTGGTTCTACCACCTGGTTTGTATATGTTTTTATAGATATATCAATACTAATATATAAGTCGGTTAAAATGAGATGGTACGTGTATGTTTGAAGTAGCAAACCAGCATGCAGTCCATCTGATAGAAAGTAACCACCATGAAGACCTGTAAGCAACTTCGTAAAGAACAGGGGTTCCATCTGAAGTCGATCACAGATGCATTACTACTCCCGAGGACTGAGATGGTCGCCTCATGTATAAGTGAACCGACAACCATACCCTTCCAGCGAAACGCAAAAATTTCACGCTAGAAATGGGTTTGACTTTTGACTTTGTTTGACTTCGATTTACACTGGTTCTACCACCTGGCATGAGCACCTGGTATTAACGAGATTTACGTCCACCTGAAGTAAGTGGTCACTGCCGCCCATGGATATATGTCATCGACCCTAGAAAGGATCAGAATATAAGCCATATCACAAACACGTATATATCTGAGGACCAAATTGAAACGCATCGGAAAAGTTCGTCTGCCACACTCTATAGACTATAATGCAAAAGCATTTAGCACTGCAGTTATTAGGCAAAAATAGTTGCAAAATTTGCCTTCGTAGTCGAACTGCAAACGGCTTCATACCACTTTGAAATTGTGAACATACGAAAAGTTTTTTCGATCATCAACAAAGTTAAACCAAACAGTCAAGATAATGTTAGACAGAAATTCTTATGCTTTTCTAGATAAGTATACTGGGCTCAAATAAATGTTCATTATTTTTCTTTTCGTAGCACTCCAAGTCGTGACTCGAATCCGTAATGGGTTTCAGTTTGAACTTGAAATGGTACTGGGATGGAGCGAATGTTTTTCAGTTTATATTGAATTTTTTATGTTCATTCGAACTGAGCGTGCGGAAATAGCAGGCTTATTTTGGAAGAAGTTATTGTTATCCGGTGGTTCTTCGTTTGGTATATGAATAATATTTACCAATCTCCTTCAGAAGATAGAACATTAGTGCCTATGAGCTTTAATTGTACGTATTGGCAAATAAATCACATAGCAAATACGCGTTTCCGGTAACAAATCGACTTTCATTTGAACATCAAAGGGTTTAAATGGTAAAAGGAGAAAGGGTCCCTTTTTATCAAGTATAAAAAATGATGAAAAAATGTATTAAAGCTTGCAGAACCTAGCTGGTGGCGTTGGTGCCTCTATAGTCGAACCTGTTGTTGTTTGATTCTGGAAGTACCACAGCCACATCTGTTTCTGTCTAAAACAGCAGTGTAAGTGCTGCTGTATAAAAATTGAGGAATGTAGTTAAAGAGACATACTTATCTATGTGGAGATGCTCTAACTGCAGTCCACTCTTATGTGGAATCCTACTCAAGCAGGGCTTCTTATCTAGGAAAATTTTATATAGGATCGATTACATAAGTCATTGAGTGATAGTAGCCCATAAGTGATAAGTAAAGATTTTTTATTAACAGATTACCTAATATTATCGACCTCGTACAGCCTTGTGGATCGAGCTGTAGTGACGGAATTTTGTTTTTACTCTAGTACGTCGCGTTATATACAAGGAAACCATATTCATTTGTCGAATGTTACATTTTTATTGTAGTCTATTAGCATTTTTGAGATCGATAATTTAGTCTAAATACCATAACAAATCACGGTGCTACGACGCTATAATGTGGGCAATGGCGAAATGAGCGCTACTCCATAAAGAAAAATTAAAAATATTAAATGAATATTGTTAATTACTATCAGGGTAATTAATCTATTCAAGGAAGTTTTTCAAATTACTTTTAATGTGAAATGTGTTGTTACATGAAATTCCAGGATTGTTTAATATATTGAGACCACTTTACGTCAATCTAAATATGTCTATGTAATATGCTATACAGCATGCAGTTTTTTTTTAAACTGAAGTAGCAACCGTACACGCATACGACTTGATGGTAAGTGGTCACTGCCGCCCATCAACTGCTTCAGACTAAACACAGGTTAGGTTGTCAATCAGTAGCAAACGAACATGTAGCATCCATTATTGTCCCACTGCTGGGCACGGGTCTTTTCTCAGAATAGAGTGTTTAGGCCTCGGTCTTCGGTACTTCCTCGGTCGAACTACACTAGTTCTACATTGTTATAAACTACTAGTTTTCTTAAGATCTAAAACTTTATACGCCCCTTAGCGAAGCCTTATGGAAGTTTTCTCTAAGACACGGCTTAAATACACAATGCTGCCTCCACTAGCTGTACAACGTTGTTATTCAAAGAATATCCTGTTATTTTTTATCAGATTGAAGAAGCAAACGAACATGCAGTCCAGCTGACGGAAAGTGGTTACTGCCGCCCGTGAACATCTAAGCAATTTCATACAAATCAAGGGTTCTATTTCAAGTCGATCACAGATGCGTTGCTACTCCCAAGGACTGAGATAGTCGCCTCATATATAAGTGAACCGGCAACCACACCTTCCAACGAAACGCAAGAACTGCTTCACGCTAGAAATAATAATTGTGTTTACGTCTGTATAAATAAAGAAAACAAACAATACTGTTTCCTTTTACTGGGTACGATTTATCTAAAACCTGTACTGGCTTTGATATCCGACCCGAGTTGGTATTTAGCTGCGGGCTCGTACACACATTGAAATGTATTGTGTCGGAGACAGCAAGATAACTAATATTAATTTCATTGTAAGCGTTTTCTTTATATTTCTATCTCTTTAGGTGGGTTTGTTTTGTTTTTATTACCATGTTGAGAGTTTTATTTTCATATTTGGTGTCTGGTAGAACCAGTGCAGTTCGACCGGGGAGGTACCATCGCTCCACCTATTTCTAGTGCTTCAGTAGAAAGGTGAGCTTGCCGACACATTTTCATACGAGGCGTCACATCTGTGATCGACTTCAGACCATTCATCATCAGGTGGACTGCATGTTCATTTGCTATTTTAATGTGATTCAAAAAATGTTCAATTCCTATACTTTTTTTCGTTTGTGACTTCGTGGTTCTACTACCAACTCCCCACCGTCACATTTAATTGAATTAACGGAAAGTTAGTTGTATACAAATAAATAATTAATGAATCCTCTTTTAAAGCATTTAAAATATTGTTAAAAAAATCTTGACACTTTTATTCACTGAATAAATACTTTAACATTGATCGAGGAATAATACTCAGTTCTATTACACGCTATATATAACTATATATTAAAATAGGAGAATATTATGAAGGGATACATATTTGAAAATTCATATCCTAAGAGAGCTAAACAGATGAAACCGTGTAATCCCATGAAGGCTTAGATACCTAACTTAGACTACTGAAAGCCTAGCTTCAAAGCAGTAGTACGTGTATTATATCACTTTGAAATGCAATCTGACAAATCGCTAGAGGCACACAAAATTACATACTAACATAGGTTAATACTGTCGTTCACAGAGACATCGTAGGAAGCGATATTAATTTAATCCGTGCAATAATCTCACAAACATGTGCTATATTACGATGCTTAATGTTGCTCTATGCTTAATATACTCGTGTGTTATGTGTCCTTTAATGCATCGATTAGTAGCCTACTATTTGGTTCACATTGATTTTAGTACAAACATGTATAGTACGACGAATAGATAAACGCTTATCGAGTTGTTAAAATAAATAAATATTATTATTAACCTTCATATATACGATATATATCTAGTTAATGCAGTCGAAAGATCATTTGCTATCTCAATATAAAAAGTTAATGTGCAAGAATCTACAATCTAATGAAAAAATAATGCCAGTAGATATGGTGTAGCCTTGTTACATTTCTTAGAATATTATAAACTAGATGAAAACCCAGTTGCACCCGAGTAAATGTGACTCATAATACACAATTTAACAGGTGGTAGAACCAATGTAGTTCGACCGGGAAACTACCACCGGCACAATTAATTCGAGCGTAAATTTCCATAGAAGGGTATGGTTGTCGGTTCACTTATATATGAGGCGACCATTTTAGTTCTCGGGGGTGGCAACGCATCTGTGATCGACTTTAGATAGAATTCCTTTTCTACATGAAGTCGCGTACAGATGTTCATGGGCGGCAGCAACCATTTACCATAAGGTGGGCTTTATGCTTTATTCTTATAAAAAAACCCTTAAAAATACCTGTCATTATAAGGTTAAAATCGGTGCGGTAATGCCTCTACACGGACCATGTATGGTTCTATCATACATACAAGACATACAACGAATGTTACACGTACAGATACAGTGTATCAGAAAAAGCTTTTATACTTAACAAACCACAGTTACGCCCATGCGGCTGAAAATGTTAGCTCGGAAACAAGTTCTTTGTGCAGGCAACAGCTATTCCACTTTGACATATCGAAGCGCCATTCCTATGGCGGCTAGCTGACGATATTGTGTTATGCTTGCAGCTAGTGAAATGAAATGTAATATCTTTATTTTGTATGGAGGCGCTTATAAACTTCCAGTTACAATATTTCTCCAGGTAGTAGAGTAGTACGACCGAGGAGGTACGAAAAGGTGTGGTTGCCGGCTCCTTGGGAGTATCAACGTTTCTGTGATCGACTTCACTCCAGAACTGTAAGCAACTTCATATAGAACTCCTGTTCTATATGAAGTTGCTTACATTAGATGTCCATGGGAGGCAGCACCACTTACTATCGGGTGGACTGCATGCTCGCGTGCCCCTTCAGTTTTTATTTCACCTGCATCATTGCATATTACGAGATATACAGTAAACAAGCTAAATTGTGATATTCCTGTGCAAATCACTTGTGAGCAATGATTAACTTTAACTTATGTGGCATATACGAGTATGTTACTTACTAGGTCAATATCACCAAACCCTATTTGAATTAATACATAAAAAAAACGCTTTCTACAGCCATAGCCCCACACTAGGATTTTCTCCTGTAACTTGGGTGCCATAAAAACACAAAAATACGAATACACAAACACCCTGACCCAAAACCCAAATCTAAGTTCATTATTCGGATATCGGATCGAACCCGGAACCCACTACCTGTCAGACCGGTATAGTGTCCGGTCCGCCACGAGGGCCGTCAACATAAGAAGAAAATCTACATAATATTTAAATAACAAGGTATGTGTACCTTAGGATTATTCCAAAAACATCATAACTCTGCTTAACAAAGTGCTGTAAATATTTCCGAGCAGCGAATTGCTGTTTTCCACCATTAAGCGATTACACTAATCTTCGCGTAACTAATGTAACGTGAAATAGTTTCAGGTTAAGCCACCTTCACGAAGGCTGTTGGGTACCTAATTTGCCTAATATCCTCTCTGAACTCATTTCAGTTTACGAAATCCCTCCAGCCAAACGTATTTATGGTGTCGTTACGGCTCGGGCTATGGAGAAATAGATGTTTACGTATGGGTAAAATAATGTACCCCGTCGTTCCAATATACTGAAAGGTTTTGTGGCAATTAGCCTTAAAGAAAAGAGGACCGGATATATATTTTTTGTTGCAACGGTATATAAAACATGTGTTTAGATGGCGAGTTTCGTTAAGTGACATCTAATTGTAAACGTCATACAATATTCTGCTCAGTGCTTAAACAGTGCTCATAATCAAAACTATTTCTGATTTTTAATAACGGATTTCACTAACTATTTTTCATCACCTTTTTTTAATTAATTATAATACATCTAAAAAAATAGTACTCATATATATTAATTTTTACAAGTTTGATACTTAATACCAAGTGAAACTGTTCATAAAACTTACAAAAATTCGTAATCAAACAGTTCTAATATTAAAACAGCTTCAATACATACATTACAAACGTGTCTAAGCTATAAATTTTATTAATATCCGTCCACTGCAAAATCGCGATACTTGTCTAAAGTACAATGGCCTTGGAGCAAAAAAGATTTTCTTAAATATTATGAATATCACACTTTTTAGTCTCGAGATAAAATGCCTACGCTAGTGAAGATAAACGAGTCTTCGCGGGACGGGAACACTTAGCTAAGTGACATCAAGTATTGTGCTGTTTCGAGAAAACGGAGAAAATGCGAAGCGTTAGAGCTACGTTACCGCAAATGTTTAAGTATTTTGGAAACAAAGGTGTAGGATTTGAAACTGCACTCCAATTTATATTTAGAAGTTTGGAGTGTTTGATTTTCTAACTATTGCGGTTAGGTTAGGCTGTTAGCACGCTGAAGGGAGCTGCGGATAGCGGAAGTTTCCGATTTTCATATCCGCAGTCAAAAAATCGTATTTGAGAAGTATTTCCTTGCCCACCGTCTCGTAATAGAGGCGTAGGACACAGAAATGTCCTACGTCCAACTAAGCAGAATCGAGGCTGCGCGAGTGATCGCATGCACCTCAAAGGCGACAAATAGGCTTGATTCCAGCTCTATTGCTAAGAGAGACATGCATTAAAGAAGTGTAACGTCATCAGGACCGCGGAAGATGACACATGATGCAATAATATATGATGTCTTGTCAGAGAGTTATGGGTTCCATTCCCGGTCAGACAGTCTAAAAATATGACTGATTTTAAATTCAAACTGACCGACTGAAAATTGACCTTAAATTCAGTTTGGGTACTTGTATATGTCTCTCTCGTCATTGTGTATGTCCTCCGAACCCACAGCAAAGACTGTCGTAGTACAAGGCTATGAAAGGATATGACGGTGAATGTAAAAAGCATACTTCTGTTCATATTATTATTAAAAATATACATAAATACTTCTTAATTCGAAAATCTATTAAAATGTGTACTAAGTAAATGCCATTTAATATTTAGGATCATAACCGCGTATATAAAAGTACCAGGGTGACATAAGTAGGTAGGAAGCCATAAATAAAGTTTTACTTGATACGTGTTGGAACACAAGCATTGTTCGATCTTAATAGCGCTCGAGGGTGTTGTTAACTACAAATCCTGTAAATTTTATGTAAGCCTCGTTGTTGTGAAGCTGTGACCTGATTAACGCAAAATCCAATAAAGCCATGATAATTAACTACCAAACTATCAATAAAAAATACTATTTCATACATAAAACATAGTAACCAATGTTCACAGATACACAGTTCAATACAAATCTTTGTTAGCAAACAAATACCTAGAATGTAGCAAAAAATAACCTTAAAGACGATTCCTCGCGTTATACGTTATACGAACACGTATTCTTCCTCGCAATTAGGCGGAAAACTCCATTGTCACAGATACCTGGCCACCCTATTTTCCAATTCGCTTTATTAGAATTGCACGTTCAATCGAGTGGCAGTTTGTCCGCGACCAGCCAATTTCACATTTGTTTTGTTCTCCGTTTTTGTGTGGTCTTAACCAATAAATCTTCGGTACTAGTACAATAGAGAGACTGTCGCGTTCATCAGCGTTTTTATACACGGCGAGGATTTCTCCAGCTTACGCTTCTTCATGATGTTTTCTTAGGATCTAACTCTACAGTAACAGGATGAACTGAAGGCGATAAAATTCGCAACGATCGTAAATAATTAATACTTTCAAACTAATTATATAAATATACCTAATGTTACATATTTTCAAAATAGGATCGCGTAAGTGTGTATGCTCGGCGGAAATCTTGACGAAGACTCTTTCATATTATGTTAATAATAAGATCAGCGACTAATATAAACATAAATTCTATTTCACTTATGTAATATCGACCATTATTTCTTGTGTTAAAATTAAGATTACCAGTCCTTACATAGCGGGTCAATTGAAAGTTTGTTCATTTGATGATATAAACATTTCAAGAATGATCATGATGATTCAATTGTACAACGACTATCAAATTATTTCTGAATAACCGCAGTATTAAGCACTGCTTTGTTATAATTCAAAGGAATTGGTAAAGTGAACTCACATAACTGTTCCAAGTTAGGCTTTAATAGTAGCCTACATGACAGGCTTCAGATGAAAGTACTATTTCTTATGAATTTCAGATGTCTACATTTATGCGACAGTATACTAATTTAGTTTCTTAATGAACTTATATAAACTTCGCTCCATTCGTTGCAATGAAACAAGTCACTCATGTTTCTTTACGATGTTTTCTTACGAACAGCGCGTGATAAATGAGCTCCGGAGACTTATTGGTGCTCGCACGGGATTGAAGCGCGGTACTCGGCCATAAAACGTTACTTGTCATGCATTCGCAGATAAAACCTCTTTAGCCGTAACTCGATTTACCCAGTAACCTACTAAGCATTGTCGCGTTTTATGAATATTTTACTTTCAGCTATACAGCTTATTTAACTATTTAGGTAGGAGGTAAAATTTCGAAAACATTTTGTTAGCACTCTTGCACATACGCTGCAAGGCACTACTGGGCACAAATGTTCTTAGACTTAGGATTCAGCTATTAGTTACCTGTAGGGTTGCTATAGTTTTATTAACTTTGTAATTAACTTACTTATACATATACTTACATCTATCCCAAATAAGCAATCTAGTATGGCGCTTTAATATATAAAAAAGATTATTTATTGGTACTAGAAACTAATAAAATATTGTGTTTAGTTTTACGTAAGGATAAGTTAGAGATTTATCTTCAAATTATTTTTTTGAAAGCTCAGATTGACAGGGAAGAATCCATTGTTCGATATATATTCCTAAATAGATACACAAATCGCATTAAGATAAAGATTAAAACAACAAGCCAACAACCTACAAACTATTCAGCACACCGTATCCAAATTCACATAGAACGACCGTTGCTGAAGAGGCAACTTCAGAAACCGAACTGAGCCACTCAGACACAGACATCTAGCCCCTACAAATGTCAAGGGCTCGTAACAAAGGGTACAAGTTAAATTATTCCACGAAACATCAACAGATTGCTTACCGTAGAAAAGAAGTTCAGGTTGAATTAATATTGGAAATAGAAATCCAACAAACACTTTGTAAGTCGTGTATTCAAATAGGGAGTAGGATAGAGCTTTATAATATTCTTCAGGGATTAATATTCATATATTTTGAGTTAATTTATTTTACCGACAAATTTTGTTAGTATGTTGTCTCCGTAGATAAAAATACAAATTAGTACTGAGTTTGTAATTTTAAAATTTATGCCTTATTATTATCACATCCAATCTATTAAAATCTATATCGACAAAACACATCATATGAACCCAAATTCAAGGAGTTTTTTTCAATAACTACTGAAATCTACTAACTATTTTTAGGCTCAAGTATCAGATCCTCATTAGCAATTGGATTCGTTTAAACAAATTTACCTACTTGAAGAAAAAAATTGAGGTATTTTTGGTAATAGCAACTGAACCATCCTGGCTCTATAGAAACAATCTCGGTATCAAGCTTTTATTACATTTGTCAAATTAAATCATGTGAATTAAATCATTTCTAGTAGCCCTAATGAGTTCCACCATCCCATAAATTAGCTCCCAGATACAATATTATTGAATTAACATCTCAATTTATGTATATTTTTGAATTATCATCTTAAATTATACTTATAATTTCAAAGCGACGATTAGAAATAGGTTAAATTTTACTAACGATTTTGTGAGTAAAATTTAACCTATTATATATTACGACGGGAAGTTCATTAACTTCCCTTGTGACTAATTTTTAATACATTAAAATTTTACATTAAAAAGCTATTCTTCTATATAGTTATATGTTCTCGCTATATATTTGTTTGTCTACACGTACACAAATATTCTTGTATCAAATTTCGTCTAATTTTTTATAGCGTACTTAAATGATGTCTACAGTACGTAATTCTTCGCATTTCAATATTCAACGAAGCATTATACCTGACACGTTAATATTCAATATTTATAACGTGCGGCCTTGGTGAAACCTACTCACGAGTACCCATATACCGTGTACACATTAGAAAAGGTTGTACAAGCAAAATTAGCAGGCGCAGTAACAAAGCAAGTTGAATAGGCTATTCAAACTTAGATTCCTAATAAAACTGGCGTAAGTCCAACCGTGCCTTATTAACCGAATTTATTATGCACATAGAAACTAAATATACATAAATAGTACTGTTAGACAAATGGTATAGGCTTACGTAACTTGTATAGTATTATCGTTTTTGAAGTGAAAACATCTTTAGGCGCGTTGAGACTTTTTTGAGATGGGAAAACTATTGAAAACATTGAACTCGTGATAATATTACCGTAATCGACACATCTGTATCTATGTAAGTATTGTAAATTGTTCAAGTTTTCGCTTCTGTCCGCTCTCCCGTAGTACCACTTTTTACCCGAGTACTTCAGAAGGAGTATAGTATGTATGTACGTATGTATGTATGTGTGTATGTGTGTATGTGTGTGTGTATGTATGTATGTATGTATGTATGTATGTATGTATGTATGTATGTTCATTTATTTGGCATGCGCTACAGCCTTAATCGTTTGACGGATTGTAACGTATGATATATCATTAGAATCGTCTCTATTTGCATAGTGACATAGGCTACATACTTTTAAATAGAGGAAAAAGAGGGGAAAGTCGATTTTTTTACTACTAATACTTTTATTTGACTATTTTGACAAAAAAATATATAAGCGTGAATTTAAAAACGTATAATTTTGAACAAAAATTTCATTTTAAACAGTCGGGATTATTGTTTTAATGTTTTTAACGATGTTACTAGACATTATATCGAAGTGGCTAACAAGCATGCAGTCTATTTGATGGTAAGTAGCTACGATCGACCATTAATATGCGTAATATCCAGATAAGATAAGTGCCCTAAGGTTGGTCACTAATGCGCTTTCACCCTCAGAACTTACTTGGATTGACTCAAATATGTGTGTCCTTAGAACAGAACTCGGTAATAATAATTTCTGGTTAATACTGCGCTATTAAGCAGAAATTGATAAATAAATAACGTTTCTACACTCATAGCCAAACACTAGGATTTTCTCCTGTGTCGTGAGTGCCATTGACACACAAAGACGAATACACAAACACCCAGACCCAGAACAGAAACCTAAATTCATCATTCAGACATCTGTCTGGCCGAGGATCAAACCCGGAACCCACTGCGTGTCAGACCAGTATGGTGATCGCTCGGCCACGCGAGTCAGGTGATGCCTCTAAAGTCGAACTAACACGGGTTCTAACATTTTCAAAATTTACAAGAATTTGTTTGCACATATTTTTTCACTACATACACATATTCATATAAGGTAAAATTACTTCTATTTTCTAAAGTAAATTTAATCACAAAGCAGTGACGCAAGCTTAGCCGCGAGTGGAATAAATTTTTGGAAAGATCTTTCTCTTTATATTTACGATAAATAAGGAACTCGTGTGTAAAATTATATGTTTCCTAGATCCACAGGGTCAAATTAACGTTATTATGACGACCCGCGTGGCCGAGCGATTATCATATCGATCTAACGCGCAGTGGGTCCCGGGTTCGATTCCCGGCCAGACAGGCATCTGAATAATGAGTTCAGATTTCTGTTCTGGGTCTGGGTGTTTATGTATTCGTGTTTGTGTGTCCATGGTACCCACGACACAGGAGAAAATCCTAGTGGGGTTATGAGTGTACAAAGCGTGAGTGTAGAAAGCGTGTTCCTGCTGGAAGGTGGGTACCCCTAGAGATTTTTGGAGACTAGGCTCTTTCTATTTCCGAAATTTTATATTGTGACGGAAGGATATTAGTAATTGCAAGTACTTCCCTGGATTAGTGCACAATTTTCTGATTTTCCGCTGCATAGGAAATTGGCGTAAATTCAAAAATCATGTTAACTGCATCTCGTAGGCATTAATCAACATTGCGAGGTGTACTGAGAGATTATATGAGCCTTGCATCCTTTGAAAACTAACTAAAATTAACTTCATAAAGTTTGTATCTGAGATAAGTAACGGTTTAATTAATGTTAAATTATCACCCGATTACAGAGTTTAAGAATAAATAAAAGGTAGAAGGTTGACAGATTTCGTTTTGTAAACAGATTTTCTTACATTTGCCTAACGCAACCTTACGACATAGGCCCTATATATGGGACGATAATGATAGAGAAGAAACTATAGAGTATTCTGGCAACTTCTAAATTCAACGTTCCTTACACGTGCACTGACATATGAAATTTGAAAAGATTTTGGCAGCAATCTAGTCATTTAACGCCTATAGTTATCATTTGGGTAGTGGAACATATTCTATAAAACACTTTTACTATGTCAAAAGGTACAGGCGTTAAATTAAGTCGATGTTCGTATAATGAGTTTAATACGTTTCCTCAAAATCTTTAAGTTACTTGCTTTTGCTTGATTAGTTCATACTAGCTTTCTGTCAAAAAGTTTCGATTTTGTTATTTAAATATTTATTATTGGATAAGTGCAACATTCAAAACTGCATAACGTGAGTACTCGTTACATATTAAAGTGTATTAATTCCGCGATAATAGTAGTCTAAAATCATATAAGTACAACTTTTTTGGTATTTACAGAATTGCAGAAATTATAGAGGATGGTAGACGCGGACGGACTAGCATGTGGCGGCGGTGATATCGTCGGAGCCACGGTGGCTGCAGCGTTGCAATTCTTCGCAGCCTCTCAATGTCTTCTCCAAGAGCCCTGGCCCACTCAAGCCTCTGTCAAGAGTAAGAAATTGGTATTTGGTAAGCAACTCTTTGCTGGCCAAAGAGTTGCTTACTGGGCTAACTCGCAGAAAACAATATTGTGTGATTAGTTACCAACTCATTGGCCAAGAATGGGCTGACTAGAAGGAAAACATTGTGATTAGTTTATTTGCTGGCAGAACAAGTATTCCTCGACCAAGAAGGTACCACCGCTACATTTACTTCTAACATGCAGCAGTTGTTGCGTTTCGGTAAACGGTGTGGTTGCCAGTTCACTTTCATATGGGACGACAATCTTTTGCCTTCAGGAGTAGCGACGTACTTATTTGTAATTTTATCGACTTCGGTTAGTAGGTGCCCCTATTGTTTATCAATTTTCTCACATGTCCATCGCTGGTAGTTATCAGGAACCGTCAGGTAGACAGTCTAACGGAAATCAATGGAGCGTAAATGAAGTCCAGATATAGTTCACTACTTAGTTAATCACACTAGATTGCACGGTTTCTTGCAAGGTACCTACTACAATGAGTTCGACTAATATTTTTATAACCTCTTACAGACGGATCTAACTTTGATTTCATCGTCGTGGGCGGTGGCACGGCTGGCTCGGTGCTGGCGGCGCGTCTCTCCGAGCTCCTCGACGCTACCGTGCTGCTGGTGGAGGCGGGTGGAAACCCGCCACGAGAAAGCATTGTAAGTGTTAATTATCATGACTTTTACGTAAGCATGAAGCGAAGCCCTTCTGTTCTGTAATCAATCCAAAATAGAACTGGAGTCTTAATAGGCTGTTATAAAGTAGAATAATGCGCCTTTAGTGTCGTATATACGTTTATTGTTTCGACTCTCTATGTGTGTATTTGTGGTTCACTGCTAGATGTAACGTTGGCCTGATGCGGGGTTTTGCCATAAGTCACCACGCGTGGCAATTGTGTTGTAAATCCCAGTACGTGTTGTAGTTACACATCCAGTGTATACTTATCCCCTCGACTTTGTCCCTTAGTCGTCCACCACGACATACACAAGTATGGAGGATGTGGTTGTTATCTTATTATATTATTATTTATTTATTATTAACCAGATGGTAGAACCAGTGAAGTAAGACTGGGGAAGAAAGGGCACACGTATAAGTATATAAAGCGATCATCTTAGTCCTCGGGAGTGGCAACGCATCTCTGAACGACTTCAGATAGAACCACTGTTCTGTATTAAGTACCTTACTATCAGGTGGACTGCATACTCGTTTGCTACTACATTCTTATAAAAAATACATTTTTTTTCAGGTACCAGGTTTAAAAGACACTATGAAAAGAAGTCGATACGATTGGAATTTCACTACTGTTAACGACTTCGCCTCCAGCCAGGCGTTGCAAGACGGGAGCCAGCGTCAGCCTCGGGGCAAAATGCTGGGTGGAAGCGGCTCCCTCAACGACATGGTTTACGCTAGAGGGTTCCCCGTGGACTATGACGAATGGGCGACCATCGTAGGAGATGAATGGAATTGGGACAATGTGATAGAATACTTCAAGAAAACTGAACATTTGACTGACGAAAGAATCATCAACGACCCTGAGTTAAGGGAACTCCATGGTCACGGCGGAGAAATTGAAGTGACCGGCTTTAATAAATCGTCCCACACCACTGACAGGTTTCTGGAAGCTTTTCAAGAAATAGGATTTGAGATTGTAAAAGACATGACTTCCTCGAAAGTAATCGGAGCTGGCCGATTTTCACATACGATAAAGGATGGCGAACGTGATAGTTCGCTGACAGCATTGCTAAATAAGGCAAATGATAGAAGTAACTTATTTGTACTTAGGGGCGCTCTAGTTACTCAAATCAAAATAGAAAATAATGTAGCAAAAGGAATAAAAGTAATAGAAAACGACAATGAATATCATTATTTTGCTGACGAAGAAATTATAATCTCCGCAGGGACATTTAATACTGCTAAGTTATTACTATTATCTGGAATAGGCCCTAAAAGCCACTTAGAGGAAGTAGGAATCGAGGTAGTGCAAAATCTACCGGTGGGTGATAACTTACACGATCATATAATGGTTTTAACTTACTTAGCGGCCGAGAACGGCACATGTTATTCTGATCCGGGAATGCAGTATATGGATACAATAAAATATCTTTACGATAGGACTGGTTCCTTATCGTGGACAACGGATTTGGGGGCATATATTTCTCTTAACACTGATACAAAGAACATCCCCGATTTTGCCATCTATCCTACATGTTTGCCAGTAGATAGTGGCTTTTATGAAGGTTGTGTCACTGTATTAGGTTTCAAATCTCATATTTGCGCTAAATTACAGGCAGAGAATAAACACAAGGAACTTTTGTCGTTAGCTGTTGTAAATCTGAAACCGAAGTCTAGAGGTAAAGTGCGTTTAATATCTAAAGATCCATTAGATGATCCTTTGATATACTCTGGGACATTCAGCGATTTAGATGATTTAGCTGGGTTCCCTGAAGCTATAAAGGTTGCTTGGTCCGTCGCAGATACTACCTACTTCCGGGCGAAGAACGCATATGTTGTTGATTTCGAAGTCGCTGGCTGTGAAGGTCTTATGGATTCGGAAATGCAGAGATGTAGAGCAAAGGCGATGGCGACGTCTGCGTGGCATGCGGTCGGCACTGCCGCAATGGGGACAGTCGTAGATTCGAAACTTAAAGTAAATGGCGTCCAAAGATTAAGGGTAGCTGATGCGAGCGTCATGCCGAAAGTCATTCGTGGTAATACCAATGCCCCAGTGATTATGATAGCCGAAAAAGCTGCAGATTATATCAAAGACAGTTATTATGAAACGAACACTAAAAGTAAGAAGGGATTACATTGTCATTAAACTTTTTATTTTGCTATGATTTGTCCAAAACAGTATTATTACATAAGTTAAGGAAAATGTATGTATTGTTATATATTGTTTAGTTAATGTGATATTTTACGACTTAAACAATACGTTTGTATTAAACAAAATATTATAAGTAACTACCTTTGTATTAGTAAAATATACCCATCCTATAAGGCTCATGTGTCTGGATCCTTGGTCATAGCATCATGCGTAAACGGCTGGATCGATTTCACTAATTCTTTTTTTGGTTGTGTTTGTTACTGTCAGAAGAAGTTGCTGTACAGAAGAAGTTTCTTATAAAAGAAGGAAAGTTGTGCAAAAATATTCAAGTCAGCTAGTATCGAATAAATTTAAACGTTCATTTAATTTATATGTCGTTCCTGCAATGTTCTATCAATTAAACTTTACATAGCCCCCTCCAAATGGGGTTTTTGTCACTAGTTCCTTTACCTGGCATGCGTGTTGGTGACCACAGTAGGTTTGATATAATATAGTAAGACGCTGCTACCTATATCCTGGATTTCCTTAGTCTCCTTCTACGACTATAATGGGAAAAGACGCCGAGGCGCTATGGGAATCCGACACACATGCACACAACACCACCGTGGAATGCTAGAGAAGTATTCAATAATAATATTTATTAACTACTTACTCATAATTTAATTTTTGATGTGTACATTACTTCTTAGTTGAGGACGTGTTCCGATCCGGTGGTAGTGTATGAAAAAATGTTATAATTGTCACGTTATAAGTGCCCCCGTAGGCCTCTACAAAATAAAGAAATTTCTTTTCTACACATTGTTTAGTTTGCGTCACAAGTTGCATCCTCTAACGCCTCCATGACAACGTCAGCATAATTAGGACGACCTGATTAATTAACTTTCACTTGTAATTGATATTGTTCGATATTAGTTTCACTCCTTGAAAGGACGGGTAACGTAATTCGACGTAATGTACGCGCAATACGCGATTTGATACGCGGAGATCTTTATACGATACGACACGGTGAAGCCACGATCGGTAGCTTAAGTGCGAGTTTAATACCTTTATTTAACGTGATCAGTGTTTACGATTTTAATGAAATAAAGCCCCAATGCTATCTTAAGATATGAACTGTGACTATATTAAAATTACAATTAAAATTAAATTCAGAAGTTTTACTTTGATGCGACTTTCAAAACACTGACATGCAGAAAAAAAAAAGCCATTATTAGGTATTTACTTTTAGTCATATGATTGTTGAGCGTATGTATGTATGTTTATTTGTTTGTATGTATGTCCATTTCTTTAGCACGTGCTACAGATCAAACGGATTCACGGATTGTGACGTGTGACATATCATTAGAATCGTCTCCGTTTGCATAGTTACATAGGCTATAATTTTTTCATGGAAATAGAGGAAAAGTGTGTGGGGAAGGGGGGGGGGGGGGGGGGGGGTGTTTTCGCCCGCCGCATTTCTGCGGTAGCCTCCCTGCCTATGGCAGGGGGCGAAGAAAGGGGGAGGGTGGGGCTAATCCC
>DWNE01003267.1:0-16997 GCA_018249875.1 Cecropterus toxeus | reverse complement strand
ACGATATCGACTGGACTGACCGTATTCACATTAACCCTGACTAAACTACTTAATGATCATAAAATTTTATAAACACACTACTCAACTAAACTATTTGTATATATGCGTTAGGCCCAGGGCCGTAGCTAGGAGGGGGCATTGTGGGGCAATGCCCTATTAAATATACCAAAAACTAAAATGAATTAGTATAATTAAATTGTTTGTCCATAGCTACAAAATGTAAATGTAGCGACAGTGTCCAAACTTTTTCGAACATACCATAGGTAGTTTCTTACATTACCTAATTTAATATTCATATTGGGTCTATTTAATTATATCCACAATACAGCACGGACTGCCTATACCATAGATTGCAATATAAGCTATATTTTAAAGGTGATATATATATTTTTATTTTCGCCCTACCACTACCAATGCTGCCCTACCTCAAATTCGACTGTAGTACAGCCCTGGTTAGGCCTTAATTTCTCTATCACTCTCATTCAACTGCAATAGTATTTTAAAGCTCGAATAATTGTAATCTCTCTTATCATAATTAAATCTCTCTTTACACGCGAGTCCGCGGACATACACGCATAAAACACATCTACTTACATTTAAAACAGTTCCATTATTCCCAAGCATTTCAATCTGGTAAGTACCACCGTGGAGAGCGCTTGCTACATTCTCCAGCTTTAAAACATCGGCGGCCGGCCATTTCAGCAATATCGCGTAAATCCCTACCACTTCATCATCGCTCTGTGGAGGGGATGTTGCCTGTAAACCATCATACTCCCTCTTCTTACAGGTGTACCATACATCAGGATTGATGGTGTCGTTCTGGTTGATCCATGGCGACGTGTCGTATATCGCCTCTCCGTTGATAGATAGCCACAGTCCAAGAGTAAGCAGACGTTCTTGGAATATAGGCGCTATTGTACCTTCTTTTGTCGGGCCCACGTTGATTAAAGCATTGCCTGCAAGAGGGATGAAAGAATAAATGGTGGTTAGTGGTTGGTTGGTGCCACCAATATATGACATATATGTAGTTCCATTAGGTGCTTTCTTTGTATTTTATTATTGGAAGTAGCAAACGAGTTTTTTTTTTGTAATATTGACATAGTAAAACTGCACGTTTTGATGGTGACAACCCTTTGATGACTGTAATCAACCCTAAATAAGATTAGAGATGAACCTAATGTTGGTCAGAGATGGCTTGTTACTCCTGAGGACTAAGTCAGAAAGCCTTGGATAAGTAATATATATCCAAGGCATTCCAACTTAGTCCTCAAGGAGACATATACTTTACCAAACCATTTAAACCAGAATACAACATCTTCAGATTCCATTAAAGACAATATAATGTGAAAATTACCTCCACAGCTAACTGTTGTCACAACTTCCTTAATTAGCTGATTAATACTCAATATTTCACTCAAAGCCATGTTTCTCCTGTAGCCCCAAGATCTAGAATCAACAGTGAATGCATTCTCCCACTTGTGGTTCTGAAGTTTTCCTGTAACAAATAACAAACAATTAGATAAAAAATCAAAGTATGTTTTTCAAAATTTAAAATAATGTGTGGTTGTCTTAAATAAAAAAACATTATCTTTGCCATCTAAAAAACAAAGACGGGAAGACATTATTTTAATGACAAACAACTAATGAATTTAAATTGCCTATTAATTTTCATCATGGGTAATCCAATACTGATAAAGCTCTTCTGTCAACTACCTACTAATGTTTTTAAATTCAAGACATGATCCCTTTGGGATCTACGAATTATCAACAAGTCTTACCAGGATTGTACCTGTCGGCACAATTGTAGAAATCCCCATGATGACATGGTATCCCAATACCCCAACGGTCATTCACGACTATTTCATCCTTTACTGGACTGTCATTGTAGAGCCAAGCAAGAAGATCTGTTGAGTTCCAGTAAGAATCAAATGCCTCCCAGTCCCCATCAGCCCATAACACTGATGGTTTGTAGTCATTTATGAGTTGCTTGATGTCCGGCCATAATTTGGTCTCGGGATAGTTGCGTTTTAAAAACAGCATTTTCTTATCCTCCAAATAAATAGGGTTGTACCATTCATACAGAGAATGGTATACTCCAAATTTCATATCATGATCCCTTACAGCCTGAGCTAGTTCACCAACAATGTCTCGTTTTGGTCCAATGTCAACTGAGTTCCAGCTGAAAGAACGTGTGGATGGGAACATTGTGAAACCATCATGATGTTTGCTTGTCAAAACTACATATCTGAAAGGGAAAGGAGTAGATTAGAGTAAGTGTCTTATATTTATGATGAGCTTAAAACATTCACGGTCATATATCATTAATATAGGAATGAAGTAGCAAACGAGCATGCAGTCCACCTGATGGTAAGCGGTCACAGCTGCTCATGGACATCTCTAAGCAACTTCATATAGAAGAGGGGTTACACCTGAAGTCGATCTCAGATGTGTTGCTACTCCCGAGGACTAAGATGATCGCCTCATATATAAGTGAGCCGGCAGCCACACCCTTACACTGAAACGCATTAACTGCTTCATGCTAGAAATAGGTGTGGCGGTTGTACTTCTCTATAAAAAACCATATTATATTTTTACATAAACTTAAATTATTATGAGTATATTACTTACTTAGCACCTGCCCGAGAAAATAATGCTGCCCAGGCATTAGGATCAAAGAACTCTGCTTTGAACATAGGAGCAAATTCCTGATAAGTAAACCCTGGAGGGTAAGTCTTGTTCATAAAGTCAACAATGTCTTTGCTTCCACCTATGGACATGAAATGATAATAGAAACTGTAGCATGATAACATAAACTTGAGCAGCTATACTCTAAGTGTGTTCTGCGGAACCCTAGGGTTCCGCAAGAATTTAGAAAAAAAATCAAACTCCTCTCTTTGTTTGAACGTTTCGAGTCCTTTTTATTGTAGGGTTCCATCACCAAAAAAGTCTGAGAACCGCTGAACTAGAGTATCAATTATGACTATGTAAGTACATCTAGTATTTTACTCTTGAATTATATATTGGTGGCTGAAGAAAGTGGTAAATGTCTTCATGAGTTTTCAATTTTTTTTTTAATTAACTCTGAGGGAGTTATACTGATAAGAGGTGTTCCATTTACCCTCAAGAGTAGCAATGCATATGTGGTCGCCATTAGACATGTGGCCTCAAATCTTATCTAAGGTCGACTATAGATATCGGTATGGGTGGCAAAGGCCAGTCACTATCTTGGGGACTGCTTGCTTATTTTTAATTTTAAGGAATAATTAATCCAATTTACTATTAAAAGGTCATTGAAATCTGTTATCATGAATTTCATTCTCAATCAAACCTCAAGGACCTTTGATTGATCAGACTATGTTCGGACAATTTTCAATAATATTCTTTTATTATTAAAAATAACTATCTAACATATTGTTATAGCAGCTGAAATTAAATAATGATATAATAGTCTATTGCTAATAATCTTTTAAATAATGATATATGTTTAAAGTCGTAAAAAAATCACTGTTGTAGGATTAAATATATTACATTTCGTATTTATTTTTAGAGTATAATTCATAAATAATAAATATGGCACGGCGATTTCCTTACCTTCCCAGTTACTCCAGAACCATTCAGAGCCGAATCCTGGCACCGAATATACACCCCAATGGATAAAAATACCCACTTTGGCTCGGTCGTACCACTCCGGAAGCGGCCTGGTGTCCAAGGAGCTCCATTGTGGTGCATATCGTTTATCCGCTGTATGACTTACAGACTCCGTGACTGCCTCTTCTGTAACTATATCATCAAACGTGGGTGATGTTGGGGACGCACCTAACGCCTCACTCTCAATAATTCTATTTAAGAAATCATCGCTATTATCGTAGACCTTTTCTGCGGTTTTGAGCGAAAATTGTGCAGAGGAAGTTTTAACTTTTTTTATTTTAGCACTGATTACCTGGCCCACCAGAAAAACAAGGACCAGCAAATTCATTTTCTGCGAAGCAAGCAACATCTTTTTAGGATTATTTCACTTTAATTGTAGTTTTTGGTGCAATTATAAATTCATTGCTGATCTACGTAATCAAAACATATTTTAAATTATTACACTTCACCGCCGAAATATTCACTAACGTATTTTTTTTTTAATTCTTACTAAAAATAGCAGGCTCAACTACCAGGTTATTAGCCTTTATTCGGAAAATAAAAATTTCTATCACTACGTCCCCTTTATATATACTTAAGAATAATAACTATTGCACAATACGTCAATACGTGTTAATCAGTCACTAGATGAATTATGACTTTAATATAGTACATCATCTTTATTATATGACGTACTTCCCAAAGAATACAAAAAAGTCAAGACGTAACTATAGGGCTTATTAATCATGTCGAGCGATCGACATATCAAACTCGTGTTTAAAATTATAATAACGAATCGGTGCGAAAAACATAATTATAAGTACTGAAAAATGCCATGACAACAAATTTACTATTCATAAATACCAGTATTTTTTTCACGAGTGTAAATTATAGTGTTTCCACTGAGTTGACCGCATCTATTACTTACAAAAAGTAAAGGCAAATGATCTAGTAGAAGGGATGCCCTGTTGGGTGTTTAAAATAAATGTAATTCATCCAAGTGCAAGTAAATTAATATATTAAATTAAAATAATGGAATTTTCCATTTTTACTTATTATTATAAAATATTATTTGATAATATTTTCTGGTTCTTATTGAAAATGTCTAATTTTAAAGATATTTGAAATTCTAACTTATATTCACCGGCCGCCGATTCTTCAGCCCCTTCGCACACCTGAATAAACTGCCCGACTCTATCTTTATTTTAAGTGATCTTGGTTACTTGTTATCATCTTGTTCGATAATTAATTAGCTACACTTTAATAAAAATTGTAAATAGCATCATTGTGATCGATTTACTTTGGTTTAGCTGTGTTTAATTCACAATAAAGAAACTAATCAATTTATTTAAGTACGTAAGTGAAGACCAAAATTACGATCACCAATCATCTAGCCCACAAGCGTTTCTTTAGTGCTGGTTTCTATCTAAACATTCATAGTATTTCATGTACCAGCGTTAGCAAAAATGGCCTAGAATATGTTTGAATCTTTTAAATTGTTATAATCAATAGGACCGACGATTGGTTTAAGTGTAAGAAGCTAATTAATTTATTACCGCAACATTTCCACAATAAAAAATCGAGAGGTTGATATTGTTATATTTGTTTTTTGTAAGGTTGCTCAGCAGGCCCTTTGTATTTCTCGTTGCAAACCGCATTATTTAATACATTATTTTAATACACGGTTATAATTTAAAATTGGGGAACCATCTAAGTACGTGTCACGTGTATAATGATGACCTCCATAGACCGTTTTTTTTCCGTTAAGGACTCTAAATAATATGATTTTATGCAAACTACAAACAATTAAATTAAAATATAATAGAATATTAAATTTAATATTATCCAGAATATACAGATGACTAAGCTATTTCATTCTGTTTTGCTCGCATATTGGAATTTGAAAATGATGAAATTTAAAACTTAAACTTTATCACAATCCAGTAAGAACATACTGTATCTCATTGTTTGCATTAAATATTTATTATATCAAATCATCAATAATATGGATCTTTTTCGACGTTACTCCTATATACCTACCTACTTATAGCGTAATAATTGCATTGAATTTCTTCTTACCAGTACGTACAGCTAAATTATTGTCGTTAGGTCCCTATGTAATTAATTTTCTTATTCTTTTTAGATTCGAAACCACATTATTCATACAATTTTGAAAATTATTTATCAAAATTATTATGATTTAATAAATAACAAATGGGTACCGTAATATTAGAAGGATAAAACATAAACTAAATAACATCATAAGTACACATTGCTCACAATAGACAAACGAATGATAGCGAAAACAATAATATTTGCGTTAAACATGTGAAATATGTAAATACACATATTACGATAAGTTATGGTTGGTACACTTCGATGTATTTGTTAGTCTCGTTTACATTTTGAAATATCTGATTATTCATTTTATTAAAAGCTTATCTATATATATAAAAGGCAATTCCGACTGACTGACTTATATATCAACGCACAGCCGAAACTACTGTATCTGGAATCTTGAAATTTGGTACAAGCGTTCCCTTCATGGTGTAAGTGAGCGATAAGAAAGGATTTTTAGAAATTCAATCCCTAAGGGGTTTAAATAGGGGTTGAAAGCTTTTGTTAATATATAGACGGTAAAATTATAACCCCCCTTTAGCAGTTGGGTAAAAAACCCAAACATTTAGTACCAAGAACGACACCAAAAAAAATTTAATGCCAAACGAAGTGGTCACGGGTCTGCTAGTACGATATATGTATATAATAAGAATCCATAAACACCAAAATAAAATAAATATTGAGTTAAATAATCTACACACATCTGCAAATCACGGCTTTATTCACTACTTTAAGAACCGGCGTATCTAAAGAAGGTGGATTAAGAAGCTCCTTCCTTCGTCCTAATCTAATTACGAGTCCATCAGTTTTATCGGGCAGCAAAATCTCTAAATTAGGACCGCCCTCCAAATCTAAAGACAGTAACTTCCATATAGCTACATGCGTAGTCTTTTAGTAATTTGCACTTAGTAAGCGCGGTGGGCTATAGCCTGAAACTCTCTCAATCTGAGAAGACCCTTGCCCAGCAGTGGGATATTAATGGGTTGACATACCTTTCCATAATCACGTTTAACTACAGAAATTGATATATATACATTGAATTGACCATTGACTTAAAAAAAAATCCTAGATGCGACCAAAATTACGTATGTAATTAGAAGATAAGCATATAGCACGTACCGCACAGACAACCTACGGGTGGGTTGTCTGTGACGTAGGGTAAACTAAGCATCTATGGATATAACAGAAACAGGATTAGATTTGATTTAAATGACAAGTCTCAATGCTTTTTCTTATTTTAAAACTACTACATAAGGTGAGATGAGGTCCTAACTTTTGCGTTTACCATAAAACTCAACACCGTAAGCTATTAATTCCATAAAACTACATAATAACTAGATACATGATAAAATTGTGATCTACAATATTTTTTTCAGCTAGTGTGTACCAGTGCTAAGATTTATTTATAATCGGTCCGAAAGAATAGGTATTTGTTTTGTAGTTAATATGCTGTACTGAATATGAAACAAAGATAACTGCCAGAGGCTAGCGAATAAATAATATTTGTAATGTAATTATTTATTGAGGAAAATCATTAATTTATGTTATGTACATATTTATGTACCTACGCGTTATTCGATTACCGATTTCGATTACTCGGTGCTTGCTATAAATTTATTATGCTAAATATTTTTAGTTATAAAAAGTAGCTTTAGATTAGAAGTAGTTTTTTAATATTTAAGCCGTCCGACTTTCATTTGTCCATTTGCCCCCAGAGCCAGTCATAGTGAATTGAAAAATGACCTACCTACCTACACGAATGAGGGATTGGAACACTTAACTTTATCAAGGACGATATTTCATTCGTCGATATCGTAATAATGATATTTACGTGTGTAATTGCCTAACATCTAGGTAAATACTATTTACCCTACGAAATTATAAAACATTTAAGCTAGCTAAGCTAGTAAAAAAACACGCTTAAAAACACGCTTTCTACACTCATAGCCCCACACTAGGATTTTCTCCTGTGTCGTGGGTGCCATGGACACACAAACACGAATACACAAACACCCAGATCCAGAACAGAAATCTAAACTCATCATTCATATTTCTGTTTGACCGGGAATCGAACCCGGGACCCACTGCGCGTCAGATCGGTATGGTGACCGCTCGACCACGCGGGTCGTCATTAGCTAGCTAGTAAGTAGACTGTTCTAGAAATATATATTTAATTGTGCTTTTACTTGACTATTTTGTTGAAAATTCATTTAAATTAGATATATCATTTTGAATAACAGCAGCAATAATAGTTTTACGCAGTCGAGTTTTTTGTTTTATTAGTTCCAACAATGTTACAAGTTTTTGATCATCTACTATCAACTGCAAGACTCGGTTACCCTTTCATAATGAGAAGAGTTTAGCTTTTGTCCACCACTGTGATCATATGCGGATTGGTAGAAAAATACATATCTTTTTAAATCATCCATCTAAGTCTTAGGGATGATTTTAAAAGATCATGATTGTGTCTATCTCAGATTTCATCAGAGAATCATGACCGATGTGCCTTGATTTTCTTAAATTTTGTTTAACGTATTATCTTATGTAAATGAATATATATATAATTATATTATGATCAATATCATCATTGCGTAAAATCTACGTCGAATTAATTACTTATACTAATTTATATCTTTATCTCTTATCACCACCTGTCCAGGCGTATCATGATATGCCAAATATTTGAAATAGCCGGTGACATGTTTGCCGAACGATTTGGAAACTTGCACCTCGCCTAAACTATATTGTAAAAGAAACTGGTTTTGTTCAATTATCGTGAATAAATAGCCGCTATGGGCAACCGAAGGCACATAAATAACGGTTTATCGCATTCAACTAGACACGTTACTTTATTCTTTTGTTACCGCATTGCCGCCATAAATAATTTTTCGAAACCATGTTATTATTTAGGAAAGTATTAGAATTAAGTGTAATAATACCAGCAAATAGCAAAAGCTACAAGTGAAAATGAGGATTGTTATATTACGGTTCCATATATTTTATTTCCGAGGACAATGTAATATTACAAATAATTAAAATATATGAAGAAACTGCTTGTTACATATTCTATGTATAGGTAATTTTACTACAAGAAGCTTGTACAATAAAAACTTTGTTTATGCATTGTATCTTAACATATACGTATGTTGTCTATGTTGTATCAAACTAAACTATGTTATATGTTCCTATACAAAATCGCCGTTACATTGTCATTTGGAGCATTGAAACGGAATGTATGTCTAGTGGTATAAGCTGACATGTTATCATTTCTGCAGTCATTATAAATGCATCGATCGCTTAGCATGCAGAGAGCATGCGACACATTTTCAGCGTAGAATCAATATGCGATACCCATAGCATGGGACGGATAGCATTAAAGCTGCAATGGATGACACCGATCGATATGCACTTCCCTATAAATCAATCGACTGTCGATAATCTTGCGTCATCGATGTGAGTGGAAATGGCTCTTTCCTGCCCGTTGAGAATTTTGACATGTACATCTCTTTGTCTGTAGTTATCGAGCTTAAAGGTGTTAAAGTGTTCATAATAATAAATACCTGGAATTTTTGTAGTTATGAAGTATGAAAATAACTGCTATATTTATTTTCTTCGGTCACAGTTTTACTTTAATAGTATAAATTCCATTTTTATATTAGCTGTCAATCTTTTTCCGCTCCGCAGAAAATTAAAATTCAAAGTGTTTCGCAGAAAATTAAAAAATGAAATTGCTCAATTGCTTTACAATACATTTTCAATCCAAATATTTAAATAAATTATAAATACGTTTTGTTACTTTCATATTCATTTCAGTCATAATATTTACGAGGATTTACAAAAATCCTAATATTAAAAAAATACTTCGCAATCCTTATATTAGGCTTCGATAAGTATGAAAGTAAACTCTGACTTTATAGGGTCACCAGGTGGTGGACCCAATGTAGTTCGACTGGGGAAGTACCGCCGCCACACTTAATTCTAGCGTAAAGTAATTCTTGCGTTTCAGTGGAGGGGTTTTGTTGTCGAATCACTTATATATGAGGCGACCTTAGTCCTAGGAAGTGGCAACGCAACTGTGATCGACTTTAGATTGAACCCCTGTTCTATATGAAGCTTATAGATGTCTATAGGCGGCAGTTACCATTTACCGGACTGCGTGCTCATTTGTTACTTTATTCCTATAAAAAAGGGTCAACAGAATGTTATATGTATCAAAGCACTTATGTCAATGCCGGCATAATTATACATATTCCTACTTTGCCACAATCCTTGTAGGCTTATTTGCTTCAACGTAGGAAGTACTAAACGGATGAATAAGCCCATAAAATTGATTTACGTTGAAACAATAATCTTACTAAAAGGACATGGCTGGGGTTGATTTACGATAAAATCATATCATGCCGGCCATTATATTATTCACAACCGTTTAGCCCACTCGTCTAACTGGAAAGCATGGCTTTTAGTGAAAGTTAGTCTTTGTTTCGTGTGTCATTGCTCCGATAACCATAACTGTCAACAACAAGGCCGAATATTATGTTTCGTGTTGTGTAAACTTATATAATCGGTAGTGGGATGTTGCCGCGTCAATGCATATATCTATGTATTTTGTGGTTCCATATGAATGTTCTTCAGTATAATTGAACGATCTGAACAAAAATAAAAAAAGCAATTGATAAGGCAATAAGGATTTAATTTATGTCGAGGAGTTAAGGATTTGTGTTATTTAGGTTAGTTTAGCTAAAACCGGCTTTATTTTTTTAAATATTACATAGTACTGCGTCATTATATGAACTCTGCCGTATTTGGACGCTAATAAAAGTCAGTAAAAATGATGTCTCCTGAAAAAATCGATAGGTACTCCTAATTAAGTGTAAAAAAACCAAAAACTAAAACAAAATTTTAAATTTAATTCAGATGTGCAAGCCTGAAGCTAAAAGAAAATTTAACACTAAATGAAATTTTGACACAACTTATAAAGTTACAATAATATGATAGGTACTAACGTATTATGTACTTTTGCAAATTAAGCCGCACTATAAACCTCTACATTTGTTCACTTCTAATACACAATCCTGATTGCGTGTGGTTGGTACAATGATTTATTGCAATCATCGTACGGCGCACATACATACGAGTAGATGCGCACGCGCATTTTATAAGTCCATGTGTGCTTTATACACCTATATAGAGATGTTTATGCCTTTTGTAATCGGATCAAGCAAATACTTAATAGTAGAAGAGTGTAGAGTAATATTTGTTGTAACAACTGTGTATTGGTACTCGTGTGTACTGTGTACTGACTAAATATTATTAGTCAGAAGTTTGTTTATATTTAAAGTAAATGACATACTATGTTACACGTCAACGGTATTAGTGTAAAGAAGTAAATATTTATATGTAAGGTGATTAACATATTTTTTAATTTATTTATGTGCATATGTACAATTTTAAACTAAACTATATAAAGCTGTCAAATTGTAACGAAACATTTGTGTGTACACGAGTGTGAACAAATACATCGCAATTCGACTGATTTATAACAATCATTGCTCAGTACACGGTTCATAGATGAGCACACGCCTGACAAGACACCCAATACGCATAGTGATTTCGACAAGCGTGGATGTTGAAACTGGGCGTTACAGTTGAGTAGCTCAGCGTATATAAACTCATATAATTATCTAGTTAACGCCATTACATATTCTTCATTTGAAAGTTACAAAACGCTTTAAACGATTTAAAGAACGCTTTAAAACTTTAAGTCCCACAGTAGGATTTTCTCCTATGTCGTGGGTGCCATGGTCACACAAAGTCGAATACACAAACACCAAGACCCAGAACGGAAATCTAAACTCATCATTCATATTTTGTCTGGCCGGGGATCGAACCCGGGACCCACTGCGTGTCAGACCGGTATGGAGACCGCTTCGCCACACGGGTCGTAACAAGAACAACATGAAAAAAAAAATAACTACGTCAAGATGTAAGTGATTTGTAACAATCATTGCTCAGTACACTGTACACAGATGAGCACACGCTTGATAGGATCCTCAATACGCCTTGTGACTTCGACAAGAGTGTACGTCGTAACTGAGCATTGCAGGCGAGTGGAGACGTTCGACACTATTTTCTTATTTATTTAGTTTATCGGTTCAATTTTATGTTAGTGTTGTTTAGTACTAGATGACGAAATAATTTATGTTATAGTACCCAGCAAGTTATAATAATTCATAATAAAATATTATGGTAAATTTCATAGACATTTATCTGTTCAGGAAAAACACTTTCATGTCTTTTATGCATTTTACGAGAACTAAATGACAGAAATTGATATTACGACAAAACGTGAAAGATGAAATACGAAAGTATCATGTGGTATCATCTAAACATCTCAATCAACTTTTTATATGTCTAACCTTTTGTCTTAACTTTTTTATTGAATACTTGTGTATTCGGATTTTACGCTTGCATATTGGTACTATTATATTCGACCAAGATTTGGCTGATAAAGCCAAATTGACCCTGACTACAAACTATGGAAGGGAAGTGAGAAATACCAACATGAGAACATAATTCTTAAATCACAGCGTAAATTAATAGGAGGCATAAATAAAGCAGATAGCCATCAATGCGATGATTTATGTTCCTTGTAGGTAAGAGTAAGCGCCATTTGTGCGTACGTAAATTGATTTAGAGTAGAATAAAGTCGACTATGAAATATCAAATTTGGTATAGTCGTTGATTATAATAATTATTTAACGCCACCCATAAAACTTGTTTGATAAAAAGGATGTCAAGATTTTTCAAATTTATGATATAAATTACGGCTTTAAATGAATTGATGCTTTATACTTTTTTCACAATCAGTTTTGGCATTTTTGAAGAAATATTATTAAAGTTATAATATACATAAAATATACTATACTATGTTAATAATGGTTGTGTGACTTTTTACTAGGAAATTTCTACTAGATAATTAAATACAGGATAACTGCATAAAGTCTTGATGGAAAGTTAACTCATATATTCCATAAGTTCATATCCAGTTTTTATTGATGACGTTAAAGCTCTTCTATAATTACCAAACACAATGAAAAATAAGTATATCATTTGACAAAAAAAGGTAAAAATTTAAAGACAGAGTATTTACGAGTATAAATGACATGATAAATTTAACGATGATGATTAATTTTATTTTATGCAGAATATTAACCATGAATAAATTTAAAAATAGATATGATGAAGGTTCTTCTACACCAATAACAACTCCAGAAAAGGAAACAATTATTATTTTATACATTGAAAGTGTATAAAGTACTACGTCTTCGCACATAACAGTACAATTCACGTCTCAGTGATCGCTCTTTGCGTAATCACTCATGTTAATTAACGGTCCATTCAACCGATACTCCAGTGAAGTCATCCAATGATGACCAATTATATGTCAGAGATCATCTCTGCCCGCAATTGAGGCTGAACTAGCTTCGGTTATAATCATTGTAACACAAACGGTGCTTGAGTTGATCTGTAGTAGATTTTAACTGACTTCGAAAAGGAGGTGGTTGTATATTCGACTGTATGTATTTTTATGTATGTTCACCGTTCTTCCAAATTGGTGGACCGATTCTGGGAATTCTTTTTTATTTGATATCTATATTATATTTATATTTGCTCGTATCATTTATTGCAAAGAATTGTCTTTAATAAAAATATCAATGGCTGACTGACAGACGACATACGACATTAATTGGTGGATCTAAAAACATGATATTTAGTTAAGTTTTTTATATAACTGAAAGAACACAGAATTTGATTCTTTGATTCCTTCCCTAAGGATGCTAAATAGGTAAATAAATATTATGAATATACAGAAGCCTAACAATAAATTACTATCATCGTGAATGGGGTCGCTATCATCATTGTCAACATTTTAAATGGCAAAAAAGGCCGTAGAGTCAACTCTGTCACTACTTCCACAGCAAAGTTATAGCGTTTTGCTAAATTTATTAGTACTCATTTTCAAATCAATATATATAGGAACTAAAATTGCAAGTAAGTTTGCGAAAAAATCATATTCATAACATAATTCTCTAATAACACTTAAAATATCATTTGAAGCGTAAATTTTTACGGGCATCTTCCCATTTCAAAGGTGCTTCCTGGTCTTTCCTAACTTATTTCGTAGTTAACATCTCGGGTCAAAGCTATATGGTTTTATAGGTATGTAGTAGCTGCTTGCAGTAGCGCAGTGATTAAATATGCTAATTACCTCCTTGCAACGCAATACAACGCAGGCCTTTGACCTCCATCAACTAGAAATAGAAATAGAAGTTGAAACAGATTTGTAATTTAGTACCGAATTTTCAGTAATGCTTATTAGAAATGATTTATGTTTAGGGTCTGTTTAAGGTTAAGTTAGGATTTGTAGATGTTATAAGTGCAATGGTACCATAGTACTTTGTAAGTACCATACTAAATATACCATACCATAGACTTACTTTTCTTAGCAAGTAATTACAGCGCGTGTTCCATTTCTATACCTACATAAGTTAAAGTATGTTAAAACGTGGCATTTAACAGCCTGTAATAATAATAACTTGTTGTTAGACATTGGACCATTTCTTTTTTTTTTAATATTAGTGAATTACCCATAAAAACTTTTTCAAAATTGCTATAAGCAAAATATGAAATCATAAAATAATAACGACTCGGGCACACGCGTAGTATCCCGCGCTTAAAGTGTGTATGTTAAACTATTTGTTTTATATTATGCTTACAGAAGCCTCGGTATGCGAGTCTTTTTTATTCTTTGCCTATTTTTAGCACATTCTCAACATTATAACTATTAAGCACGCCTCAGCGAATATTTTGCGAGACCACACACAAAGGTATCGTAGGTTGTTACTAGCGATAAAAATGATTCTGAGATTTCACAACTTTGCCAGCTGTCATGATCTCTACGATAACCCTTTTTAATCAGATATGGAATGACGGATTCTGCATAAATTTATCTAGGTTAATATAAAGGCTACGTAATAAATATTTTGGTTTTTGATCACGATTTAGTTACTTATTTTGTTAAATGGCAATTTATGCATTACAACTCAATAGGTAGTGTATGCTTTTTGACAGGATGTAAAATAGGCTATATAAATAATTTAGTTATTTTTTCCTCAAAAGATATCTACATCTTTTGCAGATCTATTTCATAGTCAATTTCTGCATAGTTGTAACAATCGGATAGCAACGATTAATTCGAACGTTCATATGTAATTATATCAATTTTACTAAATTCCGATCACACAAGAGATGTTTTGTATGCATTCATGTACCTATGAATGTGTATATGTATGTATGTATTAATAGTTTAGATTATTAAACGTACTATTGTATAAAACAAGTTTACGTGTACTTAGAAACGAAATACTTAACAGATTTTAAGATTTCTTTTTTTCTTACTATGTGGGAACATTCACTTTTATTTTTCTGAAAAAAAGCTATTCAATACTGGGCGAACGCTATTCATATTTAATACACGCAAATTACATTACAATAATACATTTTTACATTAATCTATAGAACATTCGTTAACAAAGCACCCAATCTCTACACCCCAACAAAACCCACAAAGAAACTCACTAGCCCGTAACTAAATCACGAGATAAGAGTTGTGCTTGCAATAAAAATGAATCTTAGATTTCGCAAGTGCGGCCTGTCGTGATGTTCGAGATAATGCTATAATCAGATGGAACAGACGCGAGTTGCATAGCCAGAGCGGAGGCTGTGTACATACAAATACGGGCGGGTAGGGCAGATAAGACTAATTCTGTACGTGAACTTGACGTTGGGTTCAAGAAGGTGCCACGCTTGAAATATCTTGCAGACGTGCATAGGTTTAGTTTTTTTTTTTTTTTGGGAAACGTAGGCTTGAATTACCCACTTGCTTTACAAATTAGCTTTTATGTACGAGTAGTACTTGTAGAACTTCTTTGATTTGGAAACTATGGCTCACACATATGTTTCACAGTTACGATTTTTTTAACTATTAAAACTCCTACTCTCATAACCCCACACAAGGATTTGCTCCCGTGTCGTGGGTGCATGGATATACACAAGCACACCGACCCTGAACGAACATTTAAATTCAACATTCAGATATCTGCCGGCCGGGGATAGAACCCGGAACCCACTGCAAGTAAGACCCGCATGGTGACCGCTCCGGCACGCGGGTCACGTTTTGGTTACATACTCGTACAATCAATTAATACGGGTACAAATGTATGTATGCTAATACGTTAGCAGATTAAGGTCAAATCTAGCTGACGAAAATTTATGAGTCCTCACCTACGAGAATTACTCTACAGCAATTTAAAGATTATTAGCTTTTGTTAACGGTTGTAACCATTATATTGCTGTATAGTTTTAAACTGCGAATATATTCTTCGATATTTTCATCTGTCGGCCAACTTCTAAATATCAACAGTGCTTTACTTAATATTTTTGTGTACGTATTTCTCATTTTTATAAATCTTTAAGTTACAGTATTGTACTGTTCTTGCAACATACGTATCTGATATATCTTTAACACGAAGAACAAGAATATTTTAAAAACTATATCGATAAATAGTAAATAAATTATGAATAAAACCGCCGATACGCTATTTATACCTCATCAAAGCACAGCAGGCTTCCGTATTTTACTATTTTGTTTAAACCACATTTACTCCGAACTATTATGTAAGCGTGTCCGTTATATCGTAAATAAAATCAGAGCAAGTTTATTAGCAGCTTTAAAGGTAAATCTTCTATAAACTTTAAACTCGTTTGACCAGTGACTTAGGCTAGGTCTGCACTGTGCGACTATCGCATAAATCAGTCTTAATAACAGTTGCATTGCTAATATCATTCCTTTTTAATTTCATTTCACGAAATTTATTACGAAAATGAGCAGACAGGCACTTCAATGAATAAAATTAAATGTCCTGGCCATAAAATCGGGTGATGGTACCAAATTTCGAATTACTATTACCGATATAACATGCGATATCGACTTCCTAAGTGTTTTTATAATTTAAAAAATATTGAAACAAGTATTTTTCAGTATTAGTAATGTTATAAGAAAGTATTGCTCTTAATATACGTGTACTCATATTACCCTAGAAGTGCGATATATATGCGATAAAACTTTTTAACAAAAAATAGAAACCGACTTCCATGTCACCAAAAAGCAATAAAATAATTTAAATATATGT
>DWNE01003266.1:0-16998 GCA_018249875.1 Cecropterus toxeus | reverse complement strand
ATTGCACTTGTTTTTAGTATATTTGTCTTTGTTTTTGTATCGTTATGGTTAGGTGAGCCTAGTATGCTCCCACTTGGTAGTCGTAACGCTTTCAGAACACAGCAAAATCATAATAAAAACCATTATTCACGTATTATTTGTTGTATCTCACGTATATTATTTCACGTATTATTTGTTCTATCTCTTATAACATACAACAATATTTTACTGAAATGAAACTGCAATGCTTGCAGTTACGAAATATTATTCAAATACAAACTTGCAGTAACTTGCACGCAAAAGCGCTCGCGGCGTAGTTAACAAGGAATAGTTACACAAAGCTTCATGTTGTATAACGCTTTGCTTTTCAAAAGATACATACATTGTTTACGGGTCTTGACCTCGAAAACAGTAAGTAAATCTTGATATTAATATAATATAATTAGTTGGCTCGTGTTGGCTCGTGTTTCCGAGATCATTTTGTAGAAATTAATGTTCATGTTCATCATATTTTGCACCAAGAACTAAACACAATATTCTCAACATTTTAACTGTTAAACTATTTACCTGCTCAGTTCTTTACACTAATATTATAAAGCAGATGTAGATGTTAGTGCCTTCGTAGTGCAACTACCACATACCATCAAACAAATTCGTAGAGTCTATATATTTTTATATGTTACGGGAACTCACGATATGCTGTGTTTGAATTTTATTTCCATATTTCGATCCAGTTAGATGGATCGTGGTCACGGCGTGATCAAACATTCAAAATAAAAACAGTATCATAATTTTTTTAACATATTATACCGTTCTATATTCAATATGCTTGTACCACAAAGTTTAAGACTACCAATACAGTGCCGTATGATTTTAATTCAATCACAATTTTGAAATTTATGAATATTTATTTGCCTTTAGTGCTATCGAGCTAATATAGTTTTAACTCCGAACAGCACAAGAAAGTGTCTAATTAATTTTAAGTGACATTTCCTAACTTCGCGAGACTACTTCGAAGTGGGCCAACTTGAGTAACTGTCGATTGAGAAGTTGTGCTGAACCTCTTAATCATGGGCTAACATCAATTAGTTTCGCTAGTTGTTTTCAGTGTATTGAACAGAGAGAAAAAGCTGCGGATTGAAAGCATTTACGGTTATCACAAGCGTTCAGGTGCGTGACTTGGGAAGCGATAGGTAATTAGCCGGTGTATTCGTTCAGGGAGCTCCGACATACCAAAGCGACTTCTAATAACATTTTAGTGTATTAGCAACGTTTTCCTGCCTGTATAACTCTTGGAACGAAGTTCCTTATCACGCGTTGTGAAAGGGGGCTAGACGGAAAATTAAGACTAAAAGTTGTAACGACACTTTTTGTTAATATAATAAATAATTAATAATAGTAACTTGCGGCGACGGTAAAACATTTTTGAAGTGACAACTGCCCAACTGTGGCTGATTTAGTACTTGTCATATCTGTATCGGATGATATCGAAATTATATACAAGGACCGAGATATATAAACTTAAATTGTACCCTGTAACTTTGTACCCCGCTCTACCCAAATGATTATTTATTACTACGAAGTAGCTTACAAGAATAAATGTTCAAACTCAGCATTACAGTCTTGTTATCCAACAAATTTCAGTGGAAAAAACGCAGAGGCAAACTCCCGAAACTCGAAGCAACAAGAAGCCTTACCAAAAATAAACGTGGAGCAGCTACGTAAGGTAATCGCTAATGATGTGTATGTTTATAAGTCCGTAGGCCGTAAACATTTCCGCTTGAGTAAACAATCCAATATAACTTTCCGACAACTTTATTTTGGCCGACGTTAAAGAATTTGATTCAACGCCGACGAATCGTTAGTTGAAAGGAATGTGGAAGATTAAAAAACCGATCGCCCGTTTTATTGAAAACTTGTTCGCTGTTGAAGTCAACAGATTTGTGCATAAAATGAATGCGTGGTTCGTCGTGGTTGTAGTAATACTACACATACATATCCTCTTTGTAACCGAAGAACATTGTTTCTGTGTTCTGTTTTGAATGGTTTAAGGTCTTACATGACACATGCTATCTCAGTACTTGGGTTTATTTACAGCTGTTCATATGTAGATAGTTATAATTAACATACACACGTTGGTTTGTTAGTCATACTACTTAATGCATAAATTTTGCTATTCCAGTACATAAGCTATACAGTAATAAAAAATTAACCGAAACTTTCTTTGAAAACAAATTGTAGGTAATTCGAAAACAAAGCATACCTCACAAACGCTATTGGCATATTTTTGCGAGTACTGAAAAGCTATACTGCGCTTACAAGGATGCTATAGATGTTTATATACAAAATATGCGATGAAATATAAATATACAAATTTTCAGCGTCTTCGCTACTGTTACAATAAGAACTAGCAATAACAGCCTCATTAGCTGAATTTACTCTCGAGCACGGAACGAAATTCATAACTTACTATAGTTGGATAGCGAATGTTAACGAAATTTTTACTTCATCAAAGTTATTTGTGAACTGAAAATAGATTTAATAATACTCTTTGAGTACTGTACAACAATTTACGTATTGTGTTACCATTGATGAACATGAACTATTGGTAGATAAGAAAATAGTGGAATAATAAACTGAGTATCGTTTCGATTTCACGGTAAAACGAAGGACAAAACGTAATACGGCAAGTACATTTTCTTTTTTTTATTATGATTTATAAAACGTAACAAACGAGCACTAATTCTTCTAATCTGACAAGGTCTGTGCAAATATAGGACAAAAAATAAAGAGCCCTGGTCTGGAGCATATCCTATTTAGCTGGATAGACGGATGAACTTTCAGATCTACTCCTAGACGTAGACGTCTCCGAATGGGGGATTTTGTTAATATTCACCGCGCCTGGCATGCGTGTTGATGGATGATGTTTGGTGTGGACCCCAGTCGATGTTGATATTACACAGATAATCGCAGCTACCCATATTCTGGATTTTGTCTCTTATTCTCCTTCTACAAACACGTGAATGAAAGAAGAGCAGCTTTTAAGACAGAAGCCACCATCAGATCAGAAACCATGTTGTATTGTCGTGCTAAGCATACAATATTCTGCCTTAATGCGAATTGGTGGAAGAAGGATACGGGTATTCATATAGGATATTCACAAACCACTCATTATACGGACAAGTTTTACGACTGCTATCTCTCCCCAACAGCTACGCGCTCTTTTTATATTTAATACATTTATATTTTAGTACTTTCAGTCACGAAAATAAATTCAGTGTTAATAGTAGTAGTCTGTTTGATACGATTTATAATGCACAAATAAACAAGCATACAAAAATAATAAAAAATACAAAAAATATATTTTGCACATGCTTAGTCTTACTATAACGTAATATAATTATACTTTTCCTGTATCTTTATAAAGTAATAAACAGTAGGATAGTGGTGTATTTTATTACTTGCTTCAGTGTTTAACCATTTATTATTTTTTAATTAATTCGCGATAAAAATACCAAGGTTTTGGAAATTACTTTTTTATAAGGTTAATAACAAATTAGCATGCAATCTGGCAAGTGCAATATATAATAAGGAGTGTATTTGAAGTCAATGATAGATGCCTTGCCTCTACCAAGGGCTATCATAATCTCCTCATTTGAAACTGAGTTAATTTAGGTAAAGTATACCTAATCGTTGTTTCCTAATATAAAATTATACGATTAACTTATCCAAGGACTGTGTGAACCTTTAGTTTTGTAGTTCCAACTACAAACAATTAATTCTTAGCTCCTCGCTTGCTACACTTAGGTACAAAGAAAAATCTCTTTAACAACGTATTTTCATAAAAATATATCTGAATATTTTTGTTGTAACCTTTTTAATAGCGACGTAAGTCTCTTTTAATGGGAACGAAAGAATACAAAATTTTGCAATGTTTCTTAGCTTTATTATAGAGGTGACTTCCGAGCACAAGGAAATCGCTTAGCAAGGACTGTTCTAACATGAGTAGGACAAACAGAGTAAAGTCGTTGTTAAGTCAAAAAAATTGCATCGTTTTGTAAAGAAATGTGTTTAAAAATAATGATCTGGAGAATAAATAGTTGTCTAACTGAGAGTACTTGACAGTCGCGGCATAGATCTTTAGTGGAATATCTAAATATCTGTTGTAATAACTATGTAAATGTAACACCTTATATAAAGATTGAAGTTGATACAATCCTTTGTGTTTCGACTCCGGAAACAATACTGCTACACTTATTACTGCGTAATAACAGCAGTTTTAAGCGCTGCTGTATTTAAAGGGAGGATTTGGAGACATATCCGAGGCGTTCCGACTTAGTCTTCAGTATTAGCAACGCCCCCTGGCCAACCTCAGGTACATATTTGGGATCGATTACACATATCCATGGACGGCAGTGGGCACTTACCTTTCGGTATGGTCAAATCTTGAGTATTATATTCGAAAAACACTTTTGACATCTATGTATATCAATAAATCCCTATTTGCGTTGCTCATAGCATCACGCGTGAACGGCTGGATCGATTTCGCTAATCATTTTTTTGTTTCGTTTGTTACTGTCAGGATCAGGTTTAATAAAAGGAAAAATAATAGAATTGCACAAAAAAGTAAAAAACAACAAAAGCTAACCATATGGCGTTTGACATAACTGTGTTACTAATTCAAATTCACAGTTAAAACAGGACAAAGTCTGTCAGGTCAGCTGGTTAACATAACGAGGTGTGGATTTGGTGAATTAAAAAAATCTTATTATTTTGAACCGGGTCAAGTTTGCTACAGATATACGGTGTCCGCTGTCGCTTGCATCTTAATCAAGGCTTCTTACAGACTTGTTCGGCTTTTGGCCGAAAATACTAGATTCGAGACTCGCTAAAACTCCTTGTTAATTGCATTAAACTGTTGAGTAGGTTCCAACAGTCTAGACTCTTTTCTTACCCTAATTAATGAACATTTTATTTACGTAGGTATTTCACTTTTACCACGTACTTTTTGGCAAATCTTCTGAATTTAACGTTACAAACTAAATATGTATTTATGCTACCATTTTGTTTATACACGACTGCGTCAGGTGGCAGGTAATGTTTTTCGAGCGTATGTATGTTCATTTCTTCTTGTCCGCTACAGTCCTAACGGCTTGACGGTGCCACGACTTCTTGCTCCTTCCGACCTTTTTCTTTCTAGCAACTTTGTCTTATCATAATAAGTTGGTGCTTGTATCTCCTATGTCGAATCAAAGTTTATAAACATCAACCAATTATTATTAATATGACCCGTGTCTAACAGCGGGTGATAGGCACGGGTCATCTCAAAGTAAGAGGGGTTTAATTAATGTCAAATCGTATTCTACAAATTGATGACAGTTTGCCAATTTCTCAAGCAATCAGTTCTTTTCAGTTAATATGAAACAGCTGTATTTACGGTTATTTGAAATTGTATTCATTTTTTAGAAAAAAGTATAAGTATTCGTATTTTACTACAAAATAACGACTTTTAAATATTTAAAAACACCCATAATGTGATATTATTAATATTAATTTATGCAGAATTTGCAACTCATTACACAATACATTGTTTTTATTTATAACATAACAGTATCAAAGGAGCGCTTACAGTCCACCTGATGGTAGGTGACAACTGCCGCCTATAGGAATTTAACACCAGGTAAGATAAGGTCTGGTCTGAAATTGGCGATAGATACGTTACGATAAGAACTAAATTGGAACGCTTCGAACAAGTATTATACTAAAGCAAAACAACGCTTTTTAACACTGGTTTTATTAGCTAGTACAAGAAAAACAGTGTATAGTTAAAAATAGTATATTATAGCTCCATTCGCTGAGCCGCTTCACGGACCAAACACAAAGTTTTGCATTTATAATAAGTGGTAAAAGCATAATTCCATTGTTTTGAACAATATTTCTAAAATAGAAACATTGTGGGCACTTCGTTTGTTTTTCGAACTTGACCACGCGGAATAAGGGCTAAGGGCTATACGCGCCATTTGTGCACAACTTTTAACGAGCGGTCGGCCCTTTTAATCTTATTACAACGTTATTAAATACAAGGACAGTAGGTTATCTGGCTTGTTTAATGGACGAGCTTTTGCACCTGCGAAAATCAACAAATTTTAATTCCAATCGTTGACGCGTCTTGGAAAATATAGTAGACAACTATTAGAAACATTCTTATAATTCCCACTTTTTTCAATAAAAAGAAGTCAAAATGGCTTTTTAGAAATTGACACCGAAAAGAGGTATAGTCGTGGAAATTAAATTAGAAACATCATTGTAACAAGGAATCTGGAACACGATGTTTCAAATTGTAATAATAATATTGAATTTCGTAGCAAGGGTAATATCTCCTTTCATAAGCTATTTCTAAGATTAGCCTTAATAGATTTTTTCTGAAAACATCTAATTTCAGAGAGATTACTGTAATTTTATTTATTTGTTTACATTTCAATATCGTTTTTCACACGAGTTCAAAAACTTTTTTTATAAAAAAATTTAGTTCATTTTAATTATATAACTGACACATAAGCATAATGTTTCACTTATATTTTATTATTCGAATTGAAAAGCATGGTAGTGCTTTGCCAAATTCGTATATTATTATTCATAATTATTGATTATTTAAGCAGCAAATAGTTGAGACATTAATTTGGACTAACTTTTAATATGGGAACCTTTTGCGTTATAATATGCTAAAATGTATGATCATTGTTGACATTTGGGCCCAATTTTGTTCGGATATTTAGTTACTTGGAAATCGGGAGACCTGGAGCAAATTTTTGTTGCATGAATGAACAAATTGTCATATTCAGAACGACAATAACATGATACACTTAGAGTAGAATACGTCTACATAAACATTGAATTATGTTAGATTTTCAGCACTTTAATGATGTACAGGAAATATTCTACCATATATTTTTAAACAGGTTCTTGAGTTTGAAACGTGAAATTTAATCTTGTTAGCTCTGAAATCACCCGCCATTTTCTGCAGGATTTTAAGAGATTATGTCGAACAAACGCCTAACTTAAGCTTCATAGTAATTGGGGCAGAGCTTTGTTCTTCGCAGAGGGATTCCAGGTTAGAGTGTTGTCGGCTGTACCTTACATTTGAGTATACCTTCATACCCTAGGTCTTTATTTTGAATAACAGTCTTTGTGTTCACACTAAAGTTTATAATCTTTAATTTCCATATTATTTTTTTCAAGTTGAAGTAGCAGACCAGATTTTAGTGAAATTTTTTACTCATTGAGTTATTACTGCAATGGACGTCATTGAAAATAATGTGTCTAAATTGTTCGATTCGTATAATTAACACTGTTTCCATTAAAATTATGTTCAATGATTTAATGAAATGAATGAATCTTTAAATTAGTAACCTCAGTTGGTCAATTCGTTCCGAAGTTATAAAATATTTACAGAGGTACACATACTTCGGTTTCGCACATAATACATTTATAAATACATTTCAATTAAACTTTCAGACTATCAGAAACAACATTATTACTAAAAGGCTTTTTGTGAATTATTGAGGAGGTTAAAATCAGGACCCTTTTAGTAGATGGGTACATTAGAAAAAGCGTTTATTTTGAAAGCTGTGTATTAGTTTAAACTAACGCCTACTGTTTTCTAGCAACTAAGTTTATTTTGAATATAATATATTTTATGAGGGATATGTAAGATTGGCAGCATTGCTTCCTGCATCATCAAAACTCGCTGCGGTCACTAACACGCGAGCCAGATACGGAAACTTAAACCTCCATCAGGGAAGGCCTATGTCCAACAGCGTGCCTCAGAAGGCAAAGGAATAAAGTCATTAGAAAGCCCGACAACTTGGGCAGATCTAAAATGTTTAGCAACGTTAAACGTGGTTGCAAGTTGAATGAAAACTACCAACCTAAAATAATACCCACAATCTTATGCACTTCCGTGGTTGGAAGGCCGTGAGATGTCGGTCTCAGTTGTCGGGTAGCAGTCGAACTTTGTCGAAGGCCTTATAAAGCATTTTTTTATCAGACTGAACTAGCAAACGAACATGCAGTCCACGTGATGGTAAGTGGTCACTGCCACCCATGGACATTTGTTAGCAAATTCAAACAGAACAGGTGATCTATCTGAAGTCGATCACAGATGCGTTGCTACTTCTGAGGACCAGGATGTTCGCCTCAAGTACAAGTCAGCCGACAACCACATCCTTCCAACGAAACGCTAATATTGCTTCAAGCCAGAAATAGATGCGGCGGTGAACTTCATTGGTTCTACTAACTGGAAAACATTTAGAAAACATCAAACACGGGCGTCCCATTAACCCACGCCCCTTCACACACCCGCATTGAAACAACTCGGAGTGCACTCTAGGCATTCCCCAGTTAGCGGGGCATCCTCGTTTGTTACTGTGATATAAAAATGGTCGCAGTCAAGTAAGAAAAGGGTTTTATATACATATAACCTTAGTAGGCTGACCCGACAGGCTTTGTCCCGTCTTGACTAGGATTTTTTAATTTGAATTGATAACTGACAGTAATGTCAAACGCCTTAGGTTAGGAATAGCTGATTTTTCTTAATTTTTGGAACATTTTTTTTTCAAACATATTTGTTTTCTTTTATAAGAACCTTCTCCTGACTGTAACAAACGTAACAAAAAAACAATAAGCGAAATCGGCCCTATATCGGTATCTTCTATAGAAATAGAAAGACACGCAAAAATTTAAGTCTATGGACCCAACTACAGCCAATTCAGCTTAAGAAATATCAGCTTATCTATCAGGTTTCCATAAAATAATATAACACATACCTATAGTAATTAAGGAAACGTTTGTAATATAAGTATTTTTCACTCACGTCATGTTAAGTGACTTGCTCATTTTTATCACATTTCTCTGGCATTGTACTCGTGACAAGTCACATAGGGTGCGTTCATGTAAAGCATTATACGTACTGTCACGTAAACCAAATATATTAAATATTTGATTTTTATCATGAGATATTGTGTCCTTACCTTTACTAAAGCTTATAGACTATATATCCTATATTAATAATTGTAATTAATGAGGTTTGTCCACTATTATCAAGGCATTTTTGATTCATAAATGGTCTTACTAATATAAACTCCGCAATTACGACAGATAATTCCTTTTATAACAGAACATCAAATTTGATACTTTAGTAAACTTTTCAAATATTACTTGCATAAATATAGATGTAAAGGTGTTAGATCCCGGAGTAACATATAAATACGTGCATGAAAAGGAAATGACGGGCAGCAACTTGTAACACACTTTTTCAATCTCTTTGTGCGCATTCCACTTGGCAAATGGACGATCCATTCAGAGTTCGGGGCAAGAATAGTTGTATTTTTACGTACATACTACATAAGAATACGGCTATTCTTACAAATTTCAAATAGGTCATCCTTCTGGACTTTGAATAGGACTGGAGTAGATAACATTATATTGTATGTTAGACCTACCCTTTTCTTGTTACGGATTCCGTCAAATAATTCAAGAGTTTGCTCTAGTGGTTGTTAACGACTTTTGTCACTAAAAATAGACAAAAAAAAAGAAATAGCATAATAAAATTCAAGCCAAAAAGCTTTAGGTAGGTATTTGATTAAGTGTTAGTTACAATTTGATCTTTTTAATTATTTTATTATGGTAACATATACTCAAAATAAAGAAATAGAATGCTAAAAAATTAACACGTGCGTCATATTTTTAAGCATTTACTCGGCGTCAAAAATTGTTATACGAGAAGTTAACAAGTCACATACTTAGAAGTTTACAAGTCTAAACGAACTAGAACGAGGTTCATTATAACCAACCGAATTACTTAGTTGCCTAACTTACGGGTATTGCAAGCAAAGTCGCAGGTAGCAGCTAATCTCATGTTGACCTACAGAACATTATGCGAGTTGATGCGGTATACATTAGGAACGATATCTAAAACTATAAACAGGGGGTAGAAGCAGTGTAGTTCGACCAGGGAGGTACCACAACCACACCTATTTCTAGCGTGAAGCAGTTCCTGCGTTTCGATGGAAGGGTGTGATTGCCGGCTTCCTGTTATATGAGCCGACCATCTTAGTCCTCGGGAGTAGCGACGCATCTATGCATGACTTTAAATAGAACCCTTGTTCTGTAAAAAGTTGTTTATAGATGTCTATGAACGGCAGTGGCCACATCCGGTGGACTGCATGTTCGTTTGCTACTTCAATTTTATAAAAAAAATCTACGAGGGCCACAAATCATTGCTTCCAGCGGCAATGGCTTTCGAAAACAAATGTATTTGAAAAAAACAACCAAAGTATTATTTAAAGAAAAGGTGCTATTAGTGACACTATAGCATTGTATTACACATTCTCTTTCTGTAAAACCTACAGTGAAGAAGTGTTTAAGAATTTAACCCAGGAGATGGCTTGCAGTGTCTCCTTGCGAAGTTATTCATATACTTCTCTGCAAAGCACTCAAAGTCAAGAACAACGGTAAAACTCTTTTCTTGAGGAATTCAAAGTTCAATTTTGGCTTTTAAGAGCTTTTGAAAAAATATTAAGATTCAACTTTCAAATAACCGACCACGATTATTATAGTTTTAAACGAGACATCGTTCAAATATCAAATTGGTTGCTATTATATAATTTGATGACTATTTTAAGAGAACATCAAAAATCAAAATAAGTTTTGAGACAACGAATGAAATTTTTGCGTCACTCTGTAGACGACAGCCGTTATAGTGTAACTCAGAAAACTATTTCGAATTTCTGTCTTCATAACAGACAGACATCGGGCCGAATAAATATTACTGAGACTGTCGTACTTAGACGATTGATACTTTCTTAATACTTCTTGTTACTAACTGCCAAAATGTTTAGGGTGGCATTTAATCGCACAATTTTTATATCTGATACACGTTTAATGTATTTGCCGATATTCGGAAAATCATTAATACTTTATGTTATTTATAATTTGGAAGACGAAAATGAGCATGCAGTCCAGCTGATGGTAAGTGGCTACTGCAGCCCATGGACATCTGTAAAATCACCACTGATAAGATCAGTCTCACGTGAAGTTAGCCACAGAAGGGTTGCCCTGTTAACCTAAGGGTTAAGTTAGATCGCCTTGGAATGTATCTCCCTTATCCCTTCAGACCAAAACACGCAATGCATAACACTGAATAGGTGATGCGGTGCTGCTTCCGGAGTTGAACCACAAAGATTCCTACCACCTTTGAAGATAACTATAATAATCTTTAATATGGATTAAAAATATTAATGATATGATGATTGATATGAAAAAATCATCTATGATTGATAATTATTAACAATAATAATCATTAAATATGTACGAATCCATATATGTACCTATATGTATATATTTAATTATCAGTAAGTACTAAAAAATGACTGCTAAATAACACGTAGATTGATGCTTACAAAAAAACTTCGCGTTGTTTTTTAGAACAAGAATATATTTTTTAAAAATTCCATTATCAATTCTTCAATTTGATATCCATATTGCAGTATTTACAGAATTTTTCACTTTATACATTGCCATCTTACAGCTACTGTTTGTTTTAGACGCCATCCATGTAAAAACAATTGGGCTATCAAGAAATAACACTGATAACTAAATTACTAAAATTCGACTAGCGACTTGAATGATATTATGATATCAAAGAATATCTTAAATGATTATCTTTAAACCTAAAGATAGGCGCAAAACCTTTCCAGCGCAGTGTAGTAAAAATGGATTTTGCCATCTGAATTAAATTCAATGTGTTATAGCTTCAAAATATTTTGACCGTCTAAGAATTTTTCATATATATTTATTTGCATCCTAAAATCGGTTGACATGAATTGGAATCATAATACTTTACCTCAACTGTGAAATTTAGGTTACGACTTCGTGAGGACGACGTCGCGATGCAAGCTAGTATGAGATTTATATAGATAAGTCTTACCTGACACCACAGACGTGTAGCTATCCTTGAGGTTTAACTTTGAATGTCTCGAACACCGTTACCGCACCCTTCCAAACAGAGCTTGTGCTCTGACGAACAGATGATGCTACAATAGAACACAATTCTATCTCCCCATCACAACCGTCATCTACATTTCTAAAGCAAATTAAATTGAAAATGTATTATCATTGTATGAAAAGTGATGTTATCTTTAGCATGTGTTAGGATCACAAAGACACACCCCAAACACATGGATCTCGTCTGAAGGTGTTACAATACATTTATTTTAGAAATACAAAAGCCAAATTAGCATAAGAATTATAGGCAATCTGCATTTTTTAAATATACAGACCGTAACAAGTAATTTAAATATTGGGTGGAGCCTTATTGGACCTATTTTTACGATTTTAGACCGTTCTTTACTTTTCTTTTGTTGAGTTAAAGAATATAAAAAATAACACGTTTTATTCTGTTTTATAGATAAAAAATATTGTTATAATGGAAAAAGAAATACATCGTCTGTGTAAATTTCAACTGTCTAGCTATCACAGTTCATGAGATACTACTCGTGACAGACAAACGGATAGAGTTTTGATAGGTAGTAGAACCAATGTAGTTCGACCGGGTAAGGACCAGCGCCACATCTATTTCTAGCGTGAAGCAGTTCTTACGTTTCGGTGGAAGGGTGTTGTCGGCTCACTTTTATATGAGACGACAGAAAAACAAAACATGCAGTTATTTCGCAAAACCGTTTTCAAATCTATTCTTTATTAGCTCAGTAACATTGTCCTTTAGAGTTTATTGACTTTTATTTATAGCGTCAAGTATGGCCCAATATGCATACGAAGTAGGCTTCCGGTCGTGAGCGGGCGGCCTTCAACTTGACTATTTGAGATTCAATAGACGCTAGACAGAATTGACACTTCCAATATGCATATTAACCACAATTATATTCAAAAAAGATGTATTATGACATAACCTTTGTAACTAAGAGAATAAAATTGAAAATTGTACAAAAAATACGAGTACACGGTAGCATAATGTAATAGGCATTTCGTTATATCCGTGGGCGGTCTATGTCTTTTTGGTACACCTTTCCTTTCATCAACCACGATTTCGACATATTAACTTATTTTACTCAAGTCAAGGTTAAGGTTGATCGCCCATTAACTATGATTGAGCGATAGTTGCTAAGCTTGCCGCTTAAGCTACTCAACAGCTGCTTAAGTCGATGTCGCTCAGACCAATTGGTTGCTTAAGCGACCGGCTTTGTCAACAAAAGTCTGTCTACAGTTGACTGTTTACAAGGATACAAATGTACGAGTATCAATGCATAAGCTACTGAATAGTTGCCGAGCAGTCTACTGCTATCCACATGACAATTTTGAATATGAAGATGACGACTTGAATGACTCTCGAGGCATTTACGAGCTTTAGATCAAGCTACCGACGAATTTTTTCGGCAGCGGCATGGGCCATGTAACATCAAATACTTTCCATTTGCTTATGCTTCGTAAAGGCCTAATAAGTTTATATTGGATTGGTATTTCTTCAGATTTTAGTTAAAATCAATTATTCTCGTTGTATGTAGGGTTATATGAAGAAACTGTCTTGTCATAATACACGACGAGGTTACGATTTAAACTAAATGCAAAACGAATACAAGTGTCTTTCAAATAGGTATTATGTCAGTTCTAAACATTACCTCTCGGTTACATAAAGAGTACAGAGCCGTCAGTGGTTACGTTAAAAATTTACAAGTATGGACTATTTTGGTGTTAAAGTAGAATGATCGCTATTAGAGCGAGCTTTGTGCGCCCAATTAGACAAAGGCTGTTTGTTCGGCCCCCTTAATAGCTGTACGAGTACCGATTGCAAAGTAAAAAAAAACTTATTTATTTATACTTTTGAAACACTTTTATTTAATGGTAACAAGTTTGAACTTAATGCCTAATGGCAATCTTTGCCAGTCAACCCTGGGCGATATTTTGTGGTAAGTATATAATTTGTAAATATAAACTAATTGACTTGATCATATACCGTAAAAAAATATACAATATACTAATATTTTAAAGCAGTAGAGTTTGTTTGGTTGAACGCGCTAATCTTAGAAACTACTGGTTCGAATTGAAAAAATATTTTTGTGTTGAATAGTACATTTATTGAAGAAGGCTATAGTTTTTTTTTATTCTTTCTTATGTGGTAGCGGGTGAAACCACGTGGCGCAGCTAGTACAATATATGTGTGATTTTGTGAAACCACAATGGTAATGTAACTTTCATTTTTTTCAATTGTTTGTAAAAATTCATAAAAATATAAACAAACAAAAACGTAGCCATATTGATCTTGGCGGCTCTATCGTACGTCTTTCACTTTTCCCTAACCTGCAGCTGAGTGTAATGCGACATGCGTGAAATATACCAAAAAACTGAGATGTCAGAACAAAAATACTTAAAATACCTACTACAAGTGTGTATTTTGACACATATTCACACCTATCTATATACTGATATACAGTAGGTCACCGTATCGTACGTTTTTAGAATATTTCTTTCGAGTGTAGCTATGATTCATATATGCTTGTATTTGTATTTCAATGCAAATATACCTAATAGATGTTTCATCGCGATACACACAGTTATTCGCAGGTGATAATCGTTAGTGCACGGAAATGATTATCTAATAAAAAATGGTCGGAGCATTATTTATACTTTTTGAGATACAATTTCGAGCATGCAGGCCATCTGCTATTAAATTGTTGCACATGAACATCTGTTACCGAACTTATTTGCCATTTACAACAAAAATATGAGAAAAAATTGAAGAAGTTCATGCGTTACGGTGAAACTTAGAGGACATTATGGTAAAGAATCATTGGACTATTGGATTTTATAAATTTTGAAATAATACAACATATTAAAAACTAATAAATAATACTCGTACGTAACAAAAACTTGCTGCCTGCTAATGTAATTCATATATTCTATGGTTCTATAAAAACGGTACATAATAACATTATATTTATATTAAGATTTATATAAACTCACTCATTTTGATTTACATAGTTTCTCAAAATCCATTTTGGTTTACATTATTTATTTATTTGAACAAGATTAAATTTTATTAAAATTATACGTATAAATAATGCCTTTTATTTGATACTGATATTGTCCTAATAGTAAAAAAAATCGTTCCCCCCCCTCCTTAATCCTCTATTTCCAGACGCCATTTTTTTTGCGTCTGCCAAATCCAATGTCACTGTCCGAACTGAGACGATTCTAATATGTCATACGTCACAATTCGTCATGAGCTGTAGCGCGTGCCAAAGAAATGGGCGAACATACAAACAAACATACATACATGCATACATAATTATACTCGTCACTACCCTACTTCTGCCACACTCGGGTAATGAACATTATTTAATTTGCTTTCGTTACCCGAGTTATGAAACGTTCGCGCACAAGCCATCTGCGTTACCTAGCTATTGTTGCACTTTCACTGCTTCGTAATAATCGCAACTTAGTCACAAATGCACTGATAAATATTACGATATCATACCTGCATCAAAAGTTGAAACACCAACTGAAGTGATCTTATCTTGTATTGTTAAATGTTATTGCATTGGCAAATTCAAGGCGCTGCTAGTGATTGAAATGAAATTGATCTCATACATCTATATTTATGTAAAAGGCAATTCCAACGTATAATTCAACGCACAGCCGAAACTATATACCTAGAACCTAGAAATTTGGTACATGAGTTCCTTTTATGGTGTAAGTGAGCGATAAGAAAGGATTTTTTGAATGTCAACCCCTAAGGGGGTTAAATAGGGATTAGCCCCTATTTAACCCCCTTAGGGGTTGAGCTTTTAGAAGCTTGTAAATAACTCCCTGATGGCTAATTCCTCGTGTCGGTGTCGTAAGTTACTACAGCTTGTTTTCTTCATTGTTCACAAATGGCTTAGCAAATATATCAGAATTTTGCTCATATTCTTGTCTGTCGTGATACGCAAGTAAAATTAAATAACTATATAGGTAGTCGGGGAGATTTGAATCATCGTACTGTATCGAATAGCGATCCTAAGTCACCTAAACTCAATGTAGAGAATAACTCCTCACAGAGAAACATAAAACAATGTGTGAATAAAGTAACTTATGGAGCAATTAATTAATTCAATAATATTAATTAATGATAAATTAGGTAGGTGTTTGCAACCTAGTTTTAAACAAAAATCTAAATTATTTTGATGACTGGATTAGTCGGATATTTGAATCGGGCGCCAACTGTAATTCACTTAAGTATTTTTAAATAGGGTACTAAATGACGAAAGAATAGCGCTCACTCCGTAATGTATAAACACACATCTTTACTTACAGTATATTTAAGACAAAGTAAATAGTTCGTAGTTTACGGCAAATCCTGATTAATAAAATATATTTTTATAATACATAAATAGCATTACCTATTAAAAATAAACTGCAGTCTTCTTTTCAAATAAATTTGATTTGAATGAACATTTTTACTGACGAATAAAATGACGAATATTCCAAAAACGATTTCGTCTCTAATTTGAAGCTTTAAAATTCCGTGTGACAATTTTTAACCTTTTTCACCTTGTTAGCGGGGTAGTTTCAAAAATCCACGTTATACGGAAATTCGAACATTTCTCGAAAATTGGTTCTCATAGGTTACGTACTCATGACGGCGAAATTGTGGTGTGCAAGTGACGGATTCGTCTGTTCTTATGTATTGTATTTCTTCTTTTTTGTTCTGTGACGACCATGGACATGTTGGCATGAAATATTATGTGTTTGTAGCTCAAAAAAATTTTGAATCCTTACAAATTATTATCTGGTATTCGATGAAACCTACTTCCCGCAGCCGATCTGTAGTTACCAGGTTAGGATTAGGAAACGCAACAGGATATGGACAAAATTATTAAATTGCCTATATACCAGGTATCATTCAAAGATTCAAGAATTTATTGAACTAATAAACAATTTCACAACGTACGTTCTAGAGTAAGAGCC
>DWNE01003265.1:0-16998 GCA_018249875.1 Cecropterus toxeus | reverse complement strand
AAAAAAAAAAAAAAAAAAAAAAAAAAAATACAGACGAATTGAGTACCTCCTCCTTTTTGGAAGTCGGTAAAAAAGGGATTTCTAAGAGAATAAATCAAACCAAAGTACACACAGACCACTCAATCTTAATGTTATTGTGGAGACGTTCGTCCAATTGAAAGACTCGAGGATTTTTGCCCTGGCAACATCGCGAATGTCGCGGTTATGAAAAATCACTGACAAAGGTATTATTTTCTTTTCATGTCTTTATTACACTTGATTAGACGACAGAGGCTCGACCTTCGGGAACGGAGAGTTTAAGGTAATATGTAGTATGCAAATATTGTAGGGTACAGTTATCTTAGCAGTATTTATAGTGCTTAATATATACTTTTTCTATTGAAGGATAAATTTTACTAAATATAAATTGTGAGGATGTAAAAATGTTATTCTTTCACGCAAAAAATACTGGTCGGATTATACTGAAATTTGGCAGAGGGATAGCTTACAGCGTGGATTAACACATAGGATTACACTACCGTGGTAAATGTGACTAAAGCGAACTGACTGACTATTCCACCATAAAATAGAAGGATGTTCATATCGCATATTTGAACATCCTTCTATTTTACGACTTAATTTTTGAATATCTTTGGGACTTGGAAATGGAAACATTAAAAGTGGAACCTTATACCAATATATATAAATTTAAAATTATATAACGGGTCTTTATACAAAGATGGAAGAAAATGTTTTTTTTTTTCCATTCATTATTAATATTAATTATATAATGCATAAGTGTATCCCTGATTTCCTGAAACACGAGTTAGATACGAGAAAATTGAATTATTTGAAATATTCAATAATTTAAACATGGATTCTGAGCCTGATTGTATTCTCGGGATAAAGTTAACTGTGTCATAAGCTTAACGACCGAAGGCTTCGCGGCGGAAGAGCCTACCATGATTTAACATTGTTGAACATATAAAAACAGGAATGTACACGATTATATTCGTTATCGCTGTTTGTAAATTCGGATATGATGTGGTTAATATTAATTTTAGTAGGAATTTGTTTTCTATGGATGCACATATGTAGCAAATATTGAAGTAATATTTTCTTGAAAAATCTTTTGTTATTATTTCATGTAGCTGACAATAAAATAAGTACTTGTATCATTAGGTAAGTATTATTAATCGATTTATTTCTATTGTATCACTTACGTCATACGTCATAAAATGATGAGTAATACAAAGTTTACTTTTTTTTCAATGCATTGATATAAAATCTTGTTTTGTATCATTTTTTATATTAATTTATCTATACAATAAATAAGGCCACTAAAATATACTTATTTAAATATATATGTATATTTATCGCCGCCGTAGTCGCCGCAGTCGCTGTAGTCCACGACAATAACCACGCATCTGTAATAGACTTCAGAAAGTACCCCTGTTCAATACGAAGTACAAACTCTATAGCTACTTCAATCTTATGAAAAAGACGATATTAAATGAGAAATAAAAATCAGGTATATTATATTTCATAATTATATTCTTTTCATTAAACACCAGATGAACATTCCTGTTTACGCTATATTAATTCAACAACTTAATTAATTGCACGTGACTGGATATTTATAGTTAATTACATAATTGACCATAATTACACACCTAACGTAATGCGACAAACTAATGATTGTGTAGCACGATTAATTCGATTGTACTCGATGCTAAATTGTTATTAACAGAAAATTATTTGTTAATTGTTAATTAGTACAGATTTGTAATATACCAAATAATTGAATCTTATTTAATTGGTAGCGGATAGGCCATTATATATTTCTCTCTGAAAGGATCTCTACAGATTGAAACATATATTTACGGTAGGGGGTCGTATCGATCATAAAGATTTATAATATACCAAATATTATATTGAATCGCCTATTTCTAGCGTGAAGCAGTTTTTGCGTTTCGGTGCAAGAGTGTGGTTGTCGGCTCTATCACTTATATATGAGGCGACCATGTTAGTCTTCGGGAGCAGAAACGTAGCTGTAATTGATTTCAGATAGAACATTTGTTCTTTATGAAGTTGCTTAGAGATAGCTAGGCTGGTAGTGAGCACTTACCATCAGATGAACTGCATGTTGCTTTAATAATACAATGTATATTTATGTTATTCCATATATGATGCTATGTATTTTATAACAAGAATAATATAACATTTCTTAATTTGATAGTTACAGAACATTAACTAATTAATTTAACACTTATATACATAAAGAAAGTAACTTAAATGTAAAAGAAACAAATTACCGAATTAAATACAAAAAGCTGCATCTAAATTACTGTCCCGAGTTCCCAGATTGCTGGAATATTTCATTGTACATTAAACTAATAAAATTAGTTAACTACCCTCTACTATCATTCCAAACAAAATAAAAGAATGGAGTTTAGATCTCATAAACCCGCGGGTGGTTAATTTTATTCTCAACTGGTACACAAAGATTATCTGAAAGAAGCTTAACTTTACGTGAGGAAAATGAGTTCCGTATAAAATTCAGTGAAGGCGGAAATGACAAAAAATAAATTAATTATTTTCCATTTTGCAGAGCACGTAACGAGTGTCGGCGGTGAAATCACCTCAAGTTTTTATCGCGGTTATAAAAGGTAAGGAGAGTTTTTAATGTTGTACTGCTTTTTGAGTTAACGTTATGTCGGATTTAGTGACGTTTTTATCGTTTTTTTAGGGTTCCGTAACAAAGGGTAAAAACGGACACCTATTACTAAGGTTGATCTGTCTGTCTGACTGTCGTCTGTACCTCTGTGCCTCTGTTTAGGCTGTAGCGTGTGCGAAAGAAATGGACATACATATAAACATACATACAAACATAACTCGAAAACATTGCTCTCTTTCTGACGCAGTAGGGTAAAATATGTTTTTATTTGAAAAAATAAAAACGTATTTTCCATATTCATACCAATAGTTTTGAATCCGTAACACGAGCTTGTTTCATACTTGAACAGCTTTAGTAATTTGTATTTCTACGTTAAAAATATAATACCTAGGTTATGTTTATGAACTTAAAAGACACGAATCTTACATGGAAATTTTCATACTAGTTTTAATATATTGTGTGAATCGTATTAAAACAAATTACTCAAAAATTGCAATTGGCTTAATTAAACAGCTAAGCTCACAGATATTCTACATAATTTCACAGAATTCTATACTTCATTTAATTAATTTGTTGATAATCTCGTCTGCTGTAAAATTTTAAATGAATTCACCCAATAAATCTCCTTTATTTCGCACAATATAGGCATTCTGCATAAGTTATTACTTTTAAATTAAAGGTATAATACATTTATGTTCGAACGGATATAATGATTACATATTCATTGGTCTTTAAAGCAATTATACTGCGTTTGCTCATAGCATAACTATTACATATATGATTGATTTAAGGTTAATTATTCTCGTCGCTGTAGTTCTGGGATCAGGGCAGGGTTACGGTATCCTCTGACTGGTTAAAGAGACACCAAAAATCATATAACTAGGTGTCGGTTTTGCTCAAACCTTTTGAAGGTTTCCCCTTCGAGAGCAAAGGGTGATTACTCTATCATAATAAATGAAGTTACATACTTAAAGATGGTTGAACAAGGATGTTTCAACCACATTGCGTGAAGCAGTTTTATCGTTTCAGTAGAAGGGTATGGTTGTCGGCTTTTACATTTATTTGGTTTCACATAATAATAACAATACAAGTCAAAACTATTGTAAATAATTCTCAACATTGTTAACATGTATTATGTACTTAATTTTTTCGGGAATACATTTCCGGAAATAAAATATTATTTCCGGAAATGTCAACATCTCCAAAACATCCCCGAATTATGCTGTAAATATAATAAATCATTTAATTTCCTTCCGTTTCATTCCATTGCGTGCTTTGAGCAGACATTTATGCATACAAAAGTATGTCTATATTAAGTATGTTTGTAACTGGTTCATGAATAACTAAAACAATGCTTACGTCGGAGTTCCGTACAATTTGTCCCGTTTTCCGCAGTTGGAGACACGGCACGCGGTCGAAGTTTGCCGTTCTCTAATTTGTAGTAACGTGTTGTGTTCCAGTTGTAGCTTTCAAACTGTGTTATGTTCGACTGTATTAAGTTGCAACTTTGTGAAACCGTTGAGTCCTGCCTTCGGACATACAACAGAAGTTTCAGGTTCAAATGTAACTGAAGCATTCCTGTTTTTAAAATGCCCATTAGGCCTTCGACCAGAATCAAGATAGACGGATGATTATTTAATGAATATTCCGAAGTGTGGGAAATGGTATAAAAATTATAAGCAGTCATTCATCCAATTTCTGACCGCGCCTTATTTTGGCAACCACCAAGACATAGGTTACGCGCGCATTAATATTCCTTTTCATATGGAAAATTAATACATCTATATAGCTCCAATATTTGTATGTTAGTAGGAATAGTATGATTCGATCGGGGAAGTACTGCCGCCACTCCTATTTCTAATATGAAGTTACGCAGTTCCTGCGTATCGGTGGAACGGTGTGGTTGCCGGTTCTTCATGCTGTCGCTTGCTATTACAATCTTATAAGAAAAATCATAGTACATGCTATGATTTTCTTAAACTAATTTAAACCAGTATTTAAAGAACATGTGTACATTATTATGTACACGTGTTAACCTCTAGAGTCGTCCTGGTAAGTAATTTATGCAACTTAACTAATTAACGCGAGTCACGTACAGAAGGGACACTTATTCATACAGCTCACACCTAGTTAAACACTGTCATAGGTACATATAATTATGATTGCCTGGTATTTGCAGTGTGATTAAAGCAATGAACGATTTAAATTTGCTTGTAAATGTCTTTTGCTGGTTTTTGTGTTTGACCGGGAAGGTATTGTCAATTGTAATAAGTAACCCTTTGAGACCGTTAGTTGATGAAAAAATATTATTATATTATAAGAATGTAGTAGTAAACGAGAATGCAGTCCATCCATCCATCAGCCTTTCTAGGTCCACAGATGGACATAGGCTTCCCCTAAATGGCGTCACTCCAACCGTTCCAGTGCCTTCTGAATCCAACGATTTCTCGCTGTATTTTAGGTCATTGGTACACCTGGTCGGAGGGCGACCAGTGATCCTTTTGCCTGAACGTGGTCGCCACTCGAGGACCTTTTCCTCATCGGTTATCGGTCTTTCGAGAGAAGAGGCCGGCCCATTGCCTCTTCAGCTTGCTAATTTTGAGCTAAATTCATGATGGGCAGTAACCAAGTACTACCAAATGGACACATATATATATAAAAGTGGAGAATGTAAAAAGAAATTCCAACTGATCCAACGTAACTAAAGCGTAACCATTGTAAAAATGTAGAGACAAAATTGAAATAATATTTTGCCCCAAAATTATTCAAATGCCAATTATAATACTTCTCCAAGCTGATTGTTGAATTTTAACGAGGTCTTTATGTTAGCTCCGATTTAGGAAGTGATCATTAAATCTAATAGTACTTACATTATTAACTTTGTTAAATCACATCTCAAAAATTATATAAAAGGCGGTAAAAAAAGACATTTTACCAGCTCCTACAGTTAAGTTAAATATTTATGAATTTTAAGGGTTTCGTATTTAAGGGGAAAAACGGAACCCTGTTACTAAGACTCCACTGTCCCTCTGTCCCGCTGTCTGTCACCAGGCTGTATCTTATGAACCGTAAAAGCTAGACAGTTGATACCTTCACAGATGATGTATTTTTGTTGCCGCTATAACAACAAATACGAATAAAACAAACTTCAATTTTTCCTCGATATTAATAACAGCAAAAAGTATACGCTTGAAATATTCACAGAATATTTAGTTATGTATTCACTTTAAAAACAAAAAATATATTTATTATATAACATAAATATTTAACGGGACTTCCATACAACCAGAGTAATATTTGTACCGATTTAAACATATAATGTCGGCCTATACGCGTCGGACAGCCAATTCAAAATACAAGAATCGTATGCGGTTGGAAAGGGCATCTCAATAGCAATCGAATGGAACCAAGAAAAGACTATATGATTGAGTCAAGCAGTGCCGGCAACGGAAAATAATGAATGCGGCCGACAGAATCGACAACGATGGCAGTACATCTGCAGCTACGACGGCTAAAATTATGCAGATATTTTTTTTATGTAGAAAACTTACCCTTTAGGAGACGTTATTCACGTACAACAAACGGCCGTGTCCATAACAGAGCCACACTCCCATTTTTTCATTATCGGCCGTATCTTGCAGTGTTTTTTTTAATTATGGGCGAAAATATATAATTATTGTTATAAGAAAACATTATAAATTCGTACTTAGGGCCAGTTCATACTGTACCCTTCATCACTGTAACATTGCATACAGATCTGAAGATACGTTAAAACGTGAAAACATAAATAAGGTGACAAACGTTTGAATTTATTATATGACATGAAAACTAAAATAAAATGAAGTAGTGAAACACAAAGGGTGGGGTTTGCTTCTATTTCGTTAGTTTGATATTAATTATCTGTTGACGTAGCAATTCGTAGCAACGGAGTGCAATTTCTCGTAGCGCGTGTTTCTGAGTAGTCATTAAGTCGGGTTCCGGAAAGTAATACTCGTGGTAACATATTTAAAATATATGATAATCTCATGATCGTTGGATTCATAACTTAGGATTACTAGGAAAAGTGAAATAGGTATTTTAATTAGATTTAAATGTCTAATTATGATAAAATATATGGTGTATCAGTATTTCAAGCTGGTAGTTTATCTTTATCTTTGTCTATCTTTGGTTTCTCGCCATGAACTGAAAAATAGGGCCATTAGGATTAATACGATGTGTAATTGAAACTTCTTTGGAATATTTGTGATTGAAAATTCGATAAAACGAAAATGCGTTACGAAAGAAGTTGTTGGTGCTACAGCTATACGAGTATAAATGGCGCTGTACCCCTTTCTGAATCACGCTATCGATTTTTCTTCGTAACTTGTATAAGAATTCAAGTTTAATAAAATAAATAATTCATACTATATTTATTGTAAAATGTAATAAATGAATATATGCGAAATAAGATTGTTTAAAAATGGGCTGCAGTGATTATAAATTGATTTTTTTATGTATTATTATTAAGTTACTCTTTTGCTGTAAGTTAATTGGACACACATACTTTTATTTAATAAATTTTACGCAGCATACGGTCTTTAAACATTAAATTTCCGATACAAAAGTACTGTTTGAATTTATTTTTGTGTTTGTGAAAGGTTCTAATTGATGTGATTTTACTTTTGTACTCAGGTAAACTTACTTTTCAAATTTACATTAACACGAATTGTTCTCACGAAATAAAATAGCTTTGTTTTTCATAAGACGATATAATGGTTTTGCTTAGGATAGTAATGATGATATTATCAATATTAGTGTGATGGTCATAATAATAGATTTTCACAGAATCAAGTTAAATCTTTAAGGTAATTATTTTAGACTCTAATGACTTGTAGGTATATCCGGGATTAGAATGGTTACGGTAACCCTTGCTTGTCGTGTGAGGCAACTAAAAGGGGCTTCTGGGGTTGCGGGCAGCGAGAGTGGGAGCTCGAACCGTCCACCCAGGCGACCCCGGGAAGGACGGCAGTATGTGTAGTCGCATACCGCCGTAAAGACCAGACGGTGCAGTGGGCCCAGCCGCTTACCTGGGTGGAGTCCGTTGGGGTAACGCGCTTAGAGGACTCCGATTGCGTTCCTTTGGAGATCCCGGAGTCCTCTTCGCAGCGCTGAGGACGGCCACCAGGGGGGTTTTAGTGCGGTAAAAATCCCACATAACCTGGCGTCGCTCCCACGACGTCATGTACCTTTGGAAGGTTTCCCCCTCGAAAACAAAAAAAAAGGTATATCATACAGACAACATTCTCAATTTTATATTAATGAAGGTATTAAATAATAAAGAAGTTTTCATTTGCATTTGCGTTCTTTACAATGTTATTGTTTTCATGTAGCAATTTTCTACGAACTGCAATTTCTCGTAGAGCGTGTTTCTGAGTAGTCATTAAGTTATGTCCGCGGGAACTTTATTATAGTCGCGTTTAAATTTTGCTAACAAAAGCAACATTTTAACAATCTATTGAGAGTTCTTTGTTTATTATATTGGCATGAATTAAATGATGAATTAAATAATTAATATTCTTTAGTACTGAGAAAAATTGCAAATAAATAAGAACCAACAAATAATAGAAGATTTACGTGCAATAATGTTGTTTTATCATCAATTTATGTCAAATAATATTTGAAACTTGTAGTAAAATGATCGTAAGGAAATGTGCTAGAATTATATGTGCTTATTTAAATAGATGTACGAGTAGATGATAAACGCCAGCTCAATATTAAAAAGATGCATTTTGCCTGTTGCCTATTAGTTGCAGTGAATTATAATAACTATATAAATGTGCCCTATTTTCCAAATATTATAAATGCGAAAGTTTGTGAGGATGTATGTGTGTTTGCCACTCAAAAGATACTAGTCAGATTTCGCTGAAGTTTGGCACATATATTTATGACCTAAATATAAAATAATCATTACCGTGATAAACGGAAACAAGCTACTTTTTATAAGAATAAAGTAGCAAACGAGCATGCAGTACACCTGATGGTAAGCGCTTACTGCCACCCATGAACATCTGCAAGCATCTTCATATAGAACAGGGATTCTATTTGAAGTCGATTACAGATGCGTTGCTACTCCCGAGCACTAAGATGATCGCCTCAAATATATGTGAGCCGCAACCACACCCTATCACCGAAATGCAACAATTGCTTCACGGTAGAAATAGGTTTATAAATGACTTTTGGCACATTTCAAATCTAGGAAATAGAATTAGGAAGAAATAGATTCGGCGCTAGAACCACAACGAGCTGTATTCGGATTGCAATTCCATTAGCAACATTTCTAAAATTATTGTACTAAATCACAAAACACTAATAAAACTGATATATAATTGTGGTTTCAAATAGGCTTAATTATACGCTCGGTGAGCAAAATACTGAGAACACAGTAATTGCTGTACAATTAAGCGTTCAGCTAAAACTAACCGAAAACAATGTTCAGGTCGAAACTAATTAGTAGGCTATTATTTTGACCTATTTTATGAAAACTTGAAATTACTTATACGAACTGATACAGTTAATATTCTTACATTTGTTTTAAGTTATTGCTTTTAAATAAATAAACGCTTTCTACATTTACATCCTTCATTAAGATTTTCTCTTATTTCGTGGATATGGAAACACACAACGACGGATATAGAAACATCCAGATCTAGAACAGAAATTCAAATTCATGCAGATGTTCTGACCGGGAATCAAATTCTGAACTCATTGTATGTCAGATGGGTATGGTGTGCGCCTAATTATGAAGGTCGCATTTTAATATTGGGGTGTATTTTAGTTAGACTATAAAGTTTAACTATAAGATTAACAAGCAAGTGGAACAAAAAGTCAAATTTAATACTGGAACAAAGATCTAACTAAAATCAATTCGGCAATCGTTTGCATGTGAATATTTTTTCGAAAAATTCGCATACCGACGGCCGAGCGCGTACATCCAAAATAACGTGATGCAGATTTAAATTCTTTGGTTCGCCTCGATTTGTTTGCTGTTCGTAGTCGTATGGATTTTGAATTTTTAAGCCGTTTGTAGCATCGGTAAAGAAAAATAACGCATATTTGTTTTTAGTCCATTGGTAGCGTATAGTAGTTTGGCCAGTAAATTTCAATCCAATTTGTACTAATGTGTTTTCTTTAGAAATCCTAGAAATCGAACTCAATTTGTTATTGTATATTATGGCATATTACGTCTATACGTTTCCCAACCAGTACCAATTAGGGAGACAATCCATTGGGGCGTGACTCCTCTCAAAATAAGAGAGTTTCAGCCTTATTTTAGGCCACCGAGCAGGCCAAGAGTCGTTAAAGAACTTTAGGTGTGTCGTTTCGTCACGATGATTTTTAGTGATGTTTTTTCTTATATGCACATTAATTTCGAAAATCTGTGATGCCTAGAACTCAAACCTTGGAACCTGGATAGATACATAAAAGACGCTGCAGAGAGTCTTTATATAAAAAGGGACGTATTACCTTTCGGATCTCGTATATGCTACGGTCGCGTAACATAACGGGCGGTGGGAAAGGTTTAAAATGTAAAAGTTCAAGTTTTCCAATGCTAAATGTCAATTAAGATATTTTTGCAATGAACGTTTTGCAATTTTCAAGTTAATACGTATGACATTGCTATGACTAAAAATATATTTGAGTGAAGTCATAAAAGCTATTTATTTAGATTGCACTTCGACATCATTGCCGGCTAAGTACAACCACTAAGCATTTAAAACTGGCAGCGAAATTGCAAAATAAGACCTCTCTTTTGTACTGTTTCTATGCTGTAGTCATAACTCCAGAACTTGGTTTTTAATGAATTCGCACTTCAAACTTATTAACTTATTTTTAGAAAATTAAAAGGGTATTTTATAAATCGTATCTTCCTTCAGCAACCCAAAATATTATAGAGCATCGACCGCAACCATTTTAGGGTTCCCTACCCAAAGGGTAAAAACGGGACTCTATTACTAAGTCTCCGCTGTCTGTCTGGCCGTCGTCACCAGGCTGTATCTCATGAACCGTGATAGCTAGATATGGATAGTTGAAATTATCACGAATACTGTATTACTGTAGCCGCTATTTTTAACGTTGCCCCGTAGTACTCGTAGCTTCCTCGAGCAAAATTCGGAGCAGTCTATGCTATCCATCAATAAAGTTTTCAGGCAAAACGGAAACGATCAGTCAGAAAATTTGCGGGCGAAAAAAGTTTCGTTTGAAAATATTGAAATAACAATAGAGCACTATAAAAAGGTTGCACGTCGAAAGGTTGAAAGGCGAAAATAGCGATATATTTGTAAACTGAACTTCATAGATCATTTTAATTTTAGAATATTTACAACGTGGGCGTCTATTGTAATTTTATGCGTGGTAACTTTGATTTATGAGAATATTGTAGCGGATTTTATTAATGTTGATCTTGTTTGTTTAACAATTTATTTTAAAGTTGTGGTTCGTTAAATTGATTTAAGACACCTTTCTTATACAAATATTGGACATTTTTATATACAATTAACTCACAGTGATGCAGCGGTATTGATACAATAACTGCTATATTTTGAAAGTTGGCAGAACCAGTATAATTCGAGCATACCACCTCCGCTGCCATAAATGTTTTAAGCGTGAAAGATGTAAGATTTGATCATCCGCGTGGTCAAGCGGTCACCACATCGGTCTGACACGCGGTAGGTTCCGTTTTCGACCAGACCGATATCTGAACGATGGGTTTAGACTCTGTTCTGGGTGAGGGTGTTTGTGTATTCGTCTCTTTGCGTCCATGGTACCCACGACATAAGGTATAAGTGTAGAAAGCGTCTTTTTAAATGGCTTGCGTTTTGGTGGAAGAGAGTACAAGCCTGCGGATCTATTTGGAAACCATCTTAGTCCTCCATTCGTGATTTAAGAAGAACGCCTATTCTATGACGACCCGCGGCAGAGCGGTCACCATACCGATCTGACACGCAGCGAGTTCCGGGTTCGAGCCCCGACCAGACAGACTTATGAATGATGAATTTAGATTTTGCTTCTTATATTTACAAATTCCGAGACCGTAAATATAAAGTATACGCCACTTTTTCGTACAAATATTGATAAAAAGCTTTCCAAAAAAAAAAAAATATTAAGATTAGTTCGTAGTTTTTTTGACAGTCTGAAACACAGATATTACGACGTATGTGCATGTTTTAGACATATGTCATATACGTATGCATTTATATGTTGCATGAAGATATAAATAGCATAGACATGCCTGCGCACTGAAAGAGGCTTCTATTGTCACGAGCAGAGCCGTTGCCGCAGACTTGGTACTAACAAAGCCTACTTGTTGCTTTAGGTATACAGTAAAAATATATGAGGTTGATGTAAGACATTTCTACAAGATTCATTAGTTATCTACTTTCATTTCGTCTTTCTTTTATCTTAGTTTGAGGGAATGGTGTTACGTAATTAATCTTGTTTATTCTTACTGTAGATGTATTATGTTGAGGTCATGTACCTGATAAATGTTTAGCATTGAAATCAGACTCAAGGATTTCTGATTTATGATCAGTGTTATTGGTAAAGTAAAGTAAAGTAAAATATATTTAGGTATGTAAATTATAGCTTTAACCGAGTATAGGCAAGCCTTTTAAAGTTTTGGACGGAATTTATATTTATATAAATACTTATGTATTCGAATGAGAAATAAATGTCTTAAACCGTATTCCCATACTATACATTTTTTAATTTTTTTTTTTATAAATATGAAGTAGCAAACGGGCAAGCAGCCCACCTGATGGTAATTGGTTACTGCCGCCCATGGACATTCGCTACTCCCGAGGACTAAGATGGTCGCCTCATATAAAAGTGAGCCGGCAACCTCACCCTTCCAGCGAAACGCAAGAACTGCTTCACGCTAGAAATAGGTGTGGTGTGTGTGTGAATCTTTTATAGGTTAAGTAAAACTTAACCAGAAGCCTTAACTTAACTTAGCCTTTTTTCACATTTATGTTTTTGATGGCATTCTTTGTTACAGCGGCAACACTAATACAATAATGTGAAAATTTTGAACTGACTAGCACCTGCTAATTACGGTTCATGAGATACGACGGCCTTGTGACAGACAGACATACAGCAGAGTCTTAGTAACAGGGTCCCGTTTTTACGCTTCGGGTACAAAACCCTGCCAAATATGAGACTAATTGCTTAACAACCACGTTGGTATGATATATAAAGCAAACGCTATTCTTATGAACACGGTCTACCTATATATTATAGGTGTATTCATTATACGGTTGCGTAATCGGTGCTCTCAGCCGGAAATTATACGAACAAGACTTGTTACCCATTTTTACAGGATTCATTACATACGTTCTTTTATATACATTGAGTGTGGTTTTATCTTAATTAACTACTTTACTGACAGATCAATTAACATTTGTAAATATGAATATTGTACGTTTCTGTGGCATCGGAAACATGATTTTTAATATTTTTGAACACTACGTTAATCAAAATTTCTGTTATTAAGGCATTGAATAAATTTATTGTTTGTAGAATTTGTCACTCTGTCAGTGGACAAGTCAACTAAATCTCTTTGAATCAAAAAGAACATTATAAAAAAAACTCTACATCTGTTTTAAAATATATTTATAGGTACCCTTTGCACATTAATTGTAATTTTAACACTCATTTATATTTATGCCACACTATTGTGTTTCCTGTTTTTACTCTACCATTGTATAACTTGTAGATCAAAAGGTGTTCAAATGATTATAATCACGAATCATACTGTTTTCATAACATAGCCCATAAAAGATGTTAATTATAATGTTACACGAAGGCACCAATCTGCGCTATTTTTATAATACACAGAATCGTATCAAAGTAAAGGCTTATGGCAAAACTAATTTCTCAGACATTACACGTCTAGAAGCGAGTTAAGGAAACTAACTTAGAAAATTACGTGTAGGTAAGTTGTGGAACAAACATCCAGTGTATTTATGGGAACTTCGGATAACACCTTACGACGTGTTCCCAGAATGGAACAGTACTTAAAACATATATATTGTTTATCGTACATCGTTCCGGCGAAATATATGGTTGCCGAAAACCGTTATCATGTAATCATGATTATACGATTCATGATATATATGCTGTGCTCTGCGGCTTCGGCTACGTCGGTAAATATTACTTGACATATTTGCTTGTACGTGTACCTTTAACGATTTTAACAAAATAGCATTTTCTTCAAAGAGAACTGGCTTTAATATTTCGCACGTAACCCTTGTATTTTTCTACAATAAAAGTAGCCGTAGTTACGCCCTATATCTAATCAATTGTGATAACACCAAAGTAGAAACGAAACTCTAATAACACAAAATTCATTCATTTATTATATGTTTAAATTTATATGTTTAAATAGTCGTGGAGTCAGAAAAAATCCGAGTACTAACGAAATCCATAAAAAACTATGTGTTTAAGTATACATATCAAAATGATTATCCAAAATTACTGTTGCACTGTGCTTTGGATAACAATATAAAAAACATCATATCGATACGAAAGCCATATCAGTTACGCAACAGTTTCTATATATAGCTAAAAAACTACCATGTGTAGGTATTACATAACAGAAACTTACTCGTCTTCCGATCTGATTATGTAATGGTTGGCAAAAATTTACTGAACCTACCTTTGAACCCAATTTGTACAAGTATTATTGCACCCTTTTTCTTTTTTTTATTATTGCACCCTTTTTTTTGTTATCGAGGGGGAAACCTTCAGAAGGTACTCGACGCCGTGGGAGCGACGCCAGGTTATGTGGGATTTTTACCGCACTAAAACCCTCCCGCGTGGCCGTCCTTTAGCGCCACGAAGAGGATTCCGAGATCTCCAAAGGAACGCAACCGGAGTCCTCTTAGCGCGTTGCCCCATCGGGCTCCACCCAGGTGAGCGGCTAGGCTCAACGCACCGTCTAGTCTTTACGGCGGTATGCGACTACATATACTGCCGTCCTTCCCGGGGTCGCCTGGCTGGACGGTTCGAGCTCCCACTATTGCCGCTGGCAACCCCGGAAGCCCCTTTTAGTCACCTCATACGACATGCAGGGGATACCGTAGCCCTATTCTGATCCCGGGACTACAAGGACAGTATTATTGCACCCTAACGGTTCTCCTTCAAAATTGCTTTCAAATGGCGCAGCTCCAATTGTTTGCGTACTCCTGTTTGCTTTAATGGCGTGTGCAAGCGTGCGCTTTTACGGGACTCTGACCGTCGGAGCGTGGACTGATTGTCCATTGTCGTGCCTCACAAGCGGCTCGTGTAATACCGTGCATTATTCACGCACAAAGCGATCACACTCCGGCGACCGTTTGTATTAACAGCAAAATAGGCAAAGGGAATTTAGCCCTAAAGTCGGCTTTGTTCACCGCAACCTTCACAAAATTGCTCTAATTAAAATATCATTGAAAACGACACCCCGTGAAGTATATATTTCAACTTCGGGTGAATTTCACGGGACACGTAGGCGGAGGGTTTTTGAAATTGTCGACTAAATCAATGGATATCCGTAGGCTTCGTGAGACCTCCTTTCATTATAGGTGTAGGTGTATTTTCCGTCGAATTAATCGCTTTTGAAGTGGGCTGTGGAAATGTTTACTTGAGGGAGGCTTTAATGTCGCTCGATGTTAGGGATGTGACTTGGCTGCGGAAAAATCGATTTTATTTTTAAAGAAACAATTGATTTCCCAAAAATCAATGCTTTCACAAAAAAATAATCGATATTTTATTATTTTTTATTTTTTATTGTCTTTTAATATAAATTTAGCCCCCCAAATATTTTTTGGTCGTTTAGTTGACAATTTTTATGCAAAACATCACAAATAATGGGAATAGATGGCACTGCAAGTAATTGTATTATAGAGCTGCTGTTAAAATATCATATTATAAGTATTCGTATAATTATTATTATTTATTTCGTATAATTATAATATGATATTTTAACAGCAGCTCTGTAAAATAAAATAAAATTAATAATTAATTAACATTAATAAATAAAATTTATTTCGTATACCTATATGTTTAAAGATTATTCAATAATATTTTTAGTAATTCAAAGCTAAGGCAAAAAAATCGAAAGTATGGTGCAAAATAAAAAAACGATTTTTATATAATCGACTATTTTTTCACATCCCTGCTCGATGTTGATTACAAATGGCCTAATATTAAAGTACATATGTTATTTCTTGTTATTTTTTATAATATTGAAATAGCAAACGTAGAGGCAGAAACTACTTACAATCAGATGGATTGAATATTAGCTATAATACTTTAATATTATAAAAAAATGCGTTATTAAACATGTTTAAATCTTGCGCATATAAGAGCGCACTCATGGGAAACTCCTAAACGTGCCACGCTGGCCTTGTTCCACCTTGTTTACCCCTGTTCCACATAAAGTTAAATCATTTCGTTGCATGCGACTCGGCACTCGGAGTGGAATGTAAAAAGTTATATTGCAAACAGTTAGGAAGCAGAACGTTCAGTCGTACTCGGCGGCTCATTTGAGCCGTTCGTATAATTCTCCAAACTTTATTGTAAACTTTTGAATCGCTAAGTGTAATGAAGCAGACGAGTTGTTGTCTCTGAAGGGTAGTTCTGAAACTGAAGTTCCGTTTCACAGTTTATGTTTCTTGATTTAAATTTTGATAACAGAACTAGCTGACTTTATCTCTTTAGCGTAGACTGAAATGTTATGGTTATTCCGTATTCGTTATTTTTTCTTAGCATTTGCGCAGTAACTGGAGTCTGTCGAGTCAGTGGAAGCAAATTTCATCGCTCTAGTCTATTGGTTATTTGTAATTTAGAATTATGTAGGTAAACCAAATACAACTTGCTAAATAAGATCTATTTTCTACATTATTCCAATGCCTATTTTTTCAAAGATGTATTATTAAACGTGTAAACGCGAGACATTTTGATAAATATGATAGATCATTTTTGGCATTGTTAAAAGTTGACTAAAAATGGTTCGGTCTCAATTAAATATGTGCACCAAGTGATATAATTTGTCACACTCGTAAATCAACTCAAACACTCTAGTACGCTTGTTTGCGGAAGCGTTGTATATACTTATCTACCAAATCTATATAGGAAAGAATCCCTACTAATAATTTAGAAGCTCACGTATTTTAACAATACATAACATATTTCTTTTCCACTAATATTACAGAACGCGACTATAGTATAAAAGTTAAAAAAAAACACGCATTCTACACGCTTTCTACACTCATTAGGATTTTCTCCTGTGTCGTAGGTGCCATGGACACACAAACACGAATACA